>JAJLVN010000007.1:161388-428136 GCA_030570315.1 Pichia sp. NRRL Y-12827
CTAGATTCAGCCGCCCGCTAGTCATCGTCATCAGAAAGAAAAAAAAAAAAAAAAAATTGCATACTGGGCAATGATGACGCGGCAATAAGTTTTCATGGGAAGATTTAGTTTTCCCCAGTAGAGCTTGTCTCTTTTTTCCCACGAATCTAATTAGAATCTACCTTTTCATTCCCCTAGTATACAACTATAAAAATACAATACAGTACACATAAAATTAATAATTGATTATATCCTCCTCCTCTAGACTTTCTTCATTTCTCCATATCTTTTCTAACTTTTCAATGGAATATTTAGCTGCAATATTTCCAAAATCATGTAAATCATTAAAATATTTAACCACCAGTAATTTATGTTTTTCAACATTAGTCCATTTGCCGACTAAATATACACAAAATTGAATTAACATCAACGCATATGATTTGATTTTGCGTTTTGTATTCAAAAATTTCAATAATTTAACGGCCTCATTGATCGTTTCAATGATTAAATAATGATTTCTATCTAATAAGAATAACCTTGTTAAAATTTGTATAACTGTTGATAATCGATTTGATTGATAGCATATATCCCACCATGAAACATAAATGTCATTCCCAATATCATCAAATAACTCAATGGCATCATTTGGAATATCTTTATTCAATTTCAAATTCATAAACTCACTTTCACTTAAATATCCTGATTTGGAAATGATTTGAAAATTTTTAATATCTTCTGCTTCAGATCTAGATAAAATCCATAATATTTCACTCAATGTAATATTCTTTCCATTTCTAATATGTCTTAAATAGCAACATAGTTTACCTACTAAAATTGCTAATTCATGCGTGTACCCAAACAACAAATTGAAATTATCTTGATTTAAAATCTTCAAATTTTTCAAACATTGAGAATCTTTGATTAAAGATTTGGCAATCATATTCCATTCTTCATCATTCATTGTACCGCCCCAATTTGACGTCATGCTTGCAAGACTTTCAATACTTACAAACCAAGATCTACAAAACGCCAGGGTTTCATTTTTAATCAAATCTCCACTATCATTCGTATCTTCTCTCATTGAATTAATTAACAATTTCCCAGCAGTTTCTAAATGTGGTCTCCATCGAACAACATTGGAAGCTGCATTATATGAAGTTAATAATAATGTAGTTATAATTAAACCTTCATTTTCAGATTTGTTATTCAATGACTTACTTAATAATAACATACAATTACTTAGATAACGACAGTATTTTTCTTCATCTATATTTGATTTCGAAATTTGAAATGAGATCAATGCACCACACGCTAGAACTGCAGATAATAAGTATGTTTCAATTTTTGCATAATATAGTATTATATCTCGTGCTGGATTAATTTCATTGTTCGGGCAAAATGGCATAATCACTTTTGAATAATCATTGAAAAAATACTCTAAATATTTCATATGATTCAAACTTAAATTGAAATCAGACATCTTCATATGTGGAATACATAAAGTAGGTGTTGATTGTAATGACGTATTGATTGGCGTTTGTAAAACTGATGGTTGAAGAATCGAGACCATTGGGTATGGTGTTGGTGTTTGTGTTGGCGTTGGTGTTGGTGTTCGTGTCGGCGTTGTAACTGTGGCCAATCGTCCTGGTAATGGTGATACACTATTTAAACTGTAATTCGGTGATAAGTCGGATACATTGATACTATTTAAATCTGTTAAATCTCCTAGTTGAGTTGACAATAATGAATTTAAATTATGTGCTAAATCAAATGTATTATTATTCAAATTGGTTGGCAGTATTATATCATTAATGAAATTTGTAATTGAATTTTTGGAAAGTTTATTGGATGTATCGGATTCAATCTTACCTTGAATTTTAAGCTTTTCATCTTTACTTTCTTTTGTCTGTTTTTTCCATTTCCTTATTTTAGCTCTAGGTTGCGGTGAAACATATGTACATTCTTTGTTCAATCTTTCACAATGCCAACAAATTGGTTTAGTTTCATCACACTATAATAAAATCCGTGAAGTATTTTGTTAGTATCATAGCTTGAATTGCTGTTTCATCTAATTGTATATACTTACTTTAATTTTTCGTCTTTTGCACTCTGAACATCCTAATTTGGAATATTTTCCCTTAAGCAGGGGTTTTTTCTCTGCTGTCATTATATGAAACAAATGATCTGCTTGGTAAAAGTGTTTAACTTCACCTGGCAAACAAGAGAACAGTTACATATTCGTGTGGAAAAATTGGATCGTTTAAAAAAAAAGTTACTGTTTATCAGCACTGCTGAACCCTCAGCAAAGTCCCAAAATTTCAAACATTGAATTAAGAGAATAGAAGCAAACTTAGAGTAATGCCTAGTTGACAAAATTTTATAAGATCACCTTTTTTACTGAATTTCTAATTTAAATTTTTCGAATACACAATTGATAAAAAGGATACTATATCTAGTTTTGTCTATAAATAACGTAAATTGACTTAAAATTTAGCCTTTGAAGAAAGGATCAAATCAGCAGCCTTCTCAGCTGCACCCCATGACATTTCAATACCACAACCTCCAAAACCATAACAATGAACAATAGGAACATCATCAACAACTTCTCTTTCTAATCTAACACCACCATTTCTAGCAGGTCTAAAACCAACATTAATTTTTAGAATATCTAATTTGCCATCTTTAGTTTCAAATAATTCAGGGAATCTATCCTTAGCATTTGAAATTAATCTTGTGGTTTCATAATCATCTGGGGTGTCCTTGAAGTTCTTTTCATTCTTGGAACCACCAACAACTATACCACCATTCAAAGGTCTTGGAATACAAAAACACCATTCACCATTTGATAATTGATAAGTAATTGTTTGATTTTCGAATTTTTCTAATTGATGAATTGGAGGTCTAACCAATAAAACTTGGCCACGAATTGAATAACAATTGGAATCATGATCACCATTATATAATAAACCATTACCTGTACAGTTAACAATGGTTGAGTTTGGATACAAATTAGAAACCTGTTGTAATGAATAAACTTGCTTTTGAACTAATTTTATTGATTGTCTCATAATTAGTGAATTTAACATAAATTCCATGTATTTATGAGGATTAACTGAGAAAGTTTTATATTGTGCACCAAATTTAACACCTTTTGGTAATTTTCCTTGTGCAATAACATGGAAATCATCAACAACCTCAGTGTAGCCAGCACTTAAATTTTCATACAAATCATTGTTAAATTCCAAATAATCAACACCTTTGATAAATTTAATTGAAGTTTCAGGATGTTCAACTGCTAATTTTTTAAATCTATTATAGGTTCCTCTTGTAAATTTAGAATCTCTTAATTCAAACTCACTCTTAGATGGGAATGGACGGAAATGTCCACCTGCCTTTGAGGATGTATAATATGGACTTAATAGCCCAGATTCTGGAAAATCTTTGGAAATAATAGTCAAATCGACATCAGGATTTAATTCTGCAAGTCTATATGCGATTGAAATACCAATGATTCCACCACCGACAATAACTACTGGTTGTTGGGACATATCTAAATGATTAATGAGTGAAACTATTACTTGATTAGAAAGAAAAGGAAAAAGAAAGGGTTGCAATAGTGTCGGTATATAACGATCTAACGTCTTATAAAGTATAGTATATTTTACACCTTTGATAAGTGTACGATAACTGAAACGCCTCATAACTTTTTCTTTTCCCTTGTGGCAATTCTCCAATTCTTTGAAGTATAAGCGCTACTTTCCCAATTGGTCAGCGCGTAGCATGAAAAGTAAAAAATAATGAATTTGTATCATATGCTAATGACTCAGGCATAATGGAGTTCTTAAAGAGAAAGCAATGCAAACATTAGGAAACCCTGTTAACAGAGTACTACAATTAGATGGATCTATTTTAGAAGATCAGGCTGTATCTATATTAGAAGACCAATTAACAAATGCGCTTAACGATTCTTCCCTACCCTTGAAAATACAACGTATTGGATCAAGACATGGTGGAGATATCAAAGTTATTTTGAAATTATTATTATTCAAATTATTCATATGGGATAAATCATCAACTTATGGATTGATCTTACAAAATTTAAAGATATCTAATAATCAAAAATTGAAAACATTAAATAAAGTTGGTAAATTGTTTATACTGATTTCGATACTGTCTAAGTATTTAGTTGACAAATTATTATCATTTTTATATTCTGAAGAATTTGAAGAAATGGAATCAACAAATCCTAAAGTCTATAAGGTTTTAACTCAATTGACTATGATAATACCTAAAATAACCAAGCTTTTTAACATCTTAGAAATTTTAAACACCTTAGCATTTTTGTTATTTGGAGATTATACATCCATATTTAATAGATTGTTTAAAATAAGATATGAAAGATTGAATGAGTTAAGTGTATCTTTTGCATCTAATCCCCAAACATTAAGTTATGAATTTCAAGATAGGCAGTTAATCTGGAATGCAATCACTGAATTTCTAACTAATTTATCAAAAGTTCAAATACCTAAGCCTGTCAAAAAGTTCTGGACAAACAGTATTAAACAGTCGCATAATAAGAACAATAACAATAATGATTCGATGTTTAAATTTTTACCTGAGAGATGTTGTGCAATTTGTTATGTACAAGATTTAAATTTAAATAAAAACATAGATGACAATTTAGTAACTAATGCATATATTACAAATTGTGAACATATTTATTGTTATTTTTGTATTTTAAACGAAATGGAAAAGACTAAGGTAAATAACGACAATGAATATTGGAATTGTTTAAGATGTAATGAAGATGTCAAATTCATTAAAATTTACGATTGTGGCATGGATGATTTACATGAAGAAGTTGAAGAATATTTACAAAAATTTGATGATACAGAGGATATGCAAGAGAATTATGATGAAGACGAACAAGAAAATGAAGAAATAGAGGCGGAATTAAACTCAGATACACAGAGTGAAGATGCTGATGGGACAGACTCAGACAATAACAATTATTATTCAAGTGATTCCGATGAATCAGGTTACGAATATAATGTTGATGAAATATGAAATATAACATATATGGTGGTGTGTTTATGCAATATTTACCTGACGTTCATCAAACAAGGGAAGTTTGTTTAGATCTTACGAATTATGTTGTGTGATTCTTATTTTTGCTCACCTATAAAACAAACATTATCGTATCGATATGCACGATGAACTTGCTATATAACATGACAGCTTTTTGCTTAAAACTTGAAACTATTGTTAGCTGGATTGCCAAGTTGTTTATGAATTTTAAATAAGTGGGCAAAGAAATTTCTTGTCTAAACAATTGTCAAAATGACATACGTCATTGTAAAATTCGTTTTAGTGGAAATTTTGATTTGCTATTTTATTCCTTCATGAAACATTCTTCAAAGCCTGCTCGCATTGTCCGTAAATCTATCCTATCTAGTGAATATTAGTAATAGACATTGGTCTATACATTTGTATCGAACAACCCTGTCAAACCTTACGAAACACGTCAAACACGGTAAACTTCAAACAATAGATGTCAAACCAAACACGTCTAGATCAAAGGTACGCGGTTTTGAACAGCACCAAACAAGAAACAAGGAAAAAAAAACAGTAATTACACCCCTGGATCAGGGACAAAGTCATTCTAAAGGGGGGGGGGGAGATAAAACGGCCAAACTCCGAGAACCAGCTTATGCTAAATGGGCTATTATTGACATTTTACCGCTGTACTTTATGCAAAAAATCCAATAAAATACAAAATAATCAATTTAATTCAATTTAATTCAATTCAATTCAATTCAATACAATTCAATTTTCTATGGCAATAATCTAGGATGGGATATAGTGTTGAGTGTTTCACAGGACATCTGTTTGCGTAGTAGTGGACATCTGCTGTTGCATCGGCAAAGGAGAGTTTACGTTAAGGCACAAGGTGATTAAACAATATACGAGGAAACAAAGAAAGATTCAACAAAATAAACATCAATAGATATTCTAGAACTAAAAGCGTTGAGGTGGATAAGATGAATAAGGTGAATAAGATGAATAAGATAAATCAGGTTAACAAGATGGTTTATAAATAGACAATATTATAATGTATATCAGATGACAACATAGTTGCTGTCAGGTTTCACAAATCCCTAAAAATAAAATTTCGAGCTTTTTATCTTGAAGGAGCAAATGGAGGGTTATAGAAAAACTTTTCTAGTGTAGACACCCTTAGATACCATTAATAAACCTTAGATACTGTTTAGTGAAGTGCTTTGTCAATTCACTGAAGTGCAGAAACCCCAAGAAACCTTGGCCAGTGTGCAGAATTAGTTCCCCGATGCGGCTATTACCTTTGCTATTATTGCGATTATTGCAATTATTGCGATTTGTGATAATTCTTTTTAGATTTCGCGCACTAATCTCTTTCAGAAAATCGGCGAACCCGCAAAAACTAGAGTCAAAGGGGAAGAAATAGAAAAAAACGTGAAAAAAATCGAAAAAACAACATTTCTTAGATTCGCCGATATGCACCTCTGGCATGTCGCACATTTTGTCGCGCTCAACCGCACAGTTATGCGCAAACCACGCTATGAAAACTAATATTATTGTTATGGCTTATGGCTTATGCAGCAATCGTAAGACACCACCACCAACGCTATGATGTATGTCAAATGTTTTGACTTCCCTTAACTGGTTTTACAACGTCTTGAAATAGTGTGCATTGAGTAACTAAAGTACAAGGGTTGCTATGAACTCCTATTTGTATTGTTCCTAAAAATATACATGCATGCATGCTTACTAAAAAAGTGCGGTTTTTTCGTTGGATTTAAATCCATGATGTTTACATTACTAGCAATATAAGAAATTGTACTTCTAGAAAACGGATTAATAATAATCACTGATAGATTTTCCTTTTTTAGCACTGCATTTGATTGTCAAGTTGTACAAGGCAATCATACAATCGACTTCAAGATGAGTAAAGTGGAAGTGCAAATTACCATGTTTTCTTGACAATATGAATATTAATAATATTTTCTTTTTCAAACATTGCTCATTTTGTAAAAGTTGTTTATTATTTTTGGTGTCTAAAATGTGAAAAGATTCTAAAATACTACTACTACAGCAAATGTCTGTGCTTTACCTTTTTTTAACCCCGAAAACATAAATTGGTGTCTACTGCATATGCGTAACACGTTAAATCTAGTCTTTCCTTCTATATGTGCGAAACTTGAACGACTTTTAGCCTAACTAAAAAAATATCTCTAGACATCCTGATGATTAAAAAAATTATAAAATTAAATAATGAATTAAAATAATACAAAAAACTTGTAATATGCATTAACAGTAGAAAAGTCTTAAAAGAATGTTTACTCTTATCGAAATTGATATAGCAAGGTATATAGTTTGAATTCAAATGAATCGAAATAAAAGCAAATTATTTTGAATTGAATTTAAGAAAGTGAATGTCAATATTAAAAAATCAACAGGCTTATAAAACCATTGATAATAAAACAGCAAAACCTGCGAATAAAGAACCACCGACCTTAGCAGCAGAATTATCGTAGGTTGGTAAGATTTCAGTTGATGAAGCTGCTGAAGTGGATGAAACTGGGACAGTTGTAACAGTAGTTTCACCGGTAGTCTTACCAGTGGTTTCAGCAGTAGTTTCACCGGTAGTCTTGCCAGTAGTTTCACCAGTGGTGACAGTGGTCTTATCGGTGGTAACAGTAGGCTTTTCAGTTGGTGCAACAGTAGTTGGGAGACCAGTAGTTGGCGCACCAGTAGTTGGAAGACCAGTAGTTGGCGCACCAGTGGTAACAGTAGCAGTTTCAGTAACAGTGGAATAGTAATCACATTCGGTAGTAGTGTAAGTCTTTGATTCAGTAACAGTAGTATCTTCGTAAGTAGTACAAACAGTTTCAGTAACAGTCTTGACCTTGGTGATTGAAGTACACTTGTCACATTCAGTAACGGTAAGTGGACAGTAAGTAGTATAGACGGTTGAGTCAATGGTAATTTCAGTAACACCAGTTGGGACAGTAGTTTCATGACATTTGTCGTCTTCACATGAGGTAATAGTAACAATAGTGACAGAGGTAGCAGTCTTGGTGGATAATGAAGATGATGGAACAGTGGTTAAAGTGACACAAGTGGTTTCATCACAAGTGGTAGTAACATCATCAGATGATGATGATGATGATGATGATGATGTGGTAGATGAAGAAGAGGTGGTGGTGTCAGAAAGAACGGTACTAGTAGCAGTAATAGTAATAGTAAATTCTTGGTCAGCTCTCTTTTCAATTAATTGTGGTAAACCACCTAAGTTAACAATAAATTCACCAATGAAAACGTCTAATTCGGTTTCAATTGGACCAGTGATAGCAATATCAGCTGATTCATCATCAGCAGAGAAGTCAACATCACCAGAAATGTCAACAGCGACGGAAGAAGCGGAAGTGATTTCAAATGGAGTACCAGATGGGGAGTAGACACCAGTGACACCTTCTGGAAGGAAGGTGAAACCATTGTTGGAACCAGCACCAATAGAGAATGTGTTGAAACCAGAATTTGGTAAAGTGATGTCAAGGTAGATTTGACCAGCAGCAAAGTAACCAGAACCGTATGGAACGTAGGAACTGTTTGAATAGGTAGCAGCGACTGCTGAACCTGCTAAAGCTAAAATTTGAGCGAACTTCATAGTAATGTAAAACGAGAGAATAGGATCAAAGATGATAAAGGAGTAGTAAAGAAAAGAAAAAAACAGAAGTAAAATAAAGATGTGTTGTTATTTAAGAAAGCGGAAAACCCACCTTTTTTATAGACCAGCCATCCTCTACCCTTTGAAAAAAAAAAAACAATTCAACGAATGAAGAATAAACAATGTAAATAGCCCATTACCAAGAAGAACAAAGAAGAACAAACATAAACAAAGACCAAACAATAGAAATAGCAATCAAACAAAGCCAAAATGCAATTTTCTGAAAATAAAAAACTAAAACGGAAACATCAACACAAGCAAAACACAAGAAAAACAAAACTCACATACTAAAAAATGAACACTGAAAGCTAAAAAAAGCGCACGCACATGCAGCTGCTGTTTTCGGCTACTTCTCAGATCAGCAAAGTGGATGGCCCTGGTGGTTGCTCTGAACCGTCTGGTTTTGTGCTTGCTTTGCCTTGTTTGACAGTTGCTTAATTGAGTTTAGTATGTTAGGGAATGGGCGTGGTTTGCCTTGCCAAGGTCGGAGCCCCTCAAACGCAACACCTGACAGGATTCCCTCTTGCCCAACACAGTTGCCCAAGAAAAAAAACCCTGCCATTTTCGCGTTCGCCTCACGCCTGCCGCCTTCCTTGTTGGGAAAAATCAAACCAGCCAGCTCTTCGCATTGGCTGATCTTGGCTGATCTTGGCGGGCCGCGGCTGATTTCTGAAATCCTCGAGTCCAGCACTGTGTTCAGGAGGCAACACCGGATTTTCTTTGTTTTTGTATTTCTTCTCCTTTGGTATTCTTGTACAACGAGACATCACTTTACCTGATCGCTATTGTACTACACTACATGATGTGATGATGTGGATATGGCAGGCAAACATTACATGGAAGAAATACATCTCAAAGATTCTGCTCTTTTATCTTCTGCTATAGTAATACACAGCCGTTATTTATAAACGTTTTCTTTTGGAACGCAAATTTATTACCAATCCCCGTATCTTGTAAATCTCGTAGGTAAACTCACGGCATCATGACGATGAGTATTGCCGAATTCTCTTCGTTTCCTACTGAAGCGAAAATTTTTCATACTTATACCTGAAGCCAGTGATTGCCTGCCTGCTTTACTTTCAACATATTTCAGATAGTAGCTTGCACATATAAGACTCGTAATAACAATGAAAAAAATAACACCAATAATTCCTCCAAACCATCCGTAACTACCCTGATCATCCCCTGGCACTTTAACATTCATACCAAATAAACCAGTTATCAAATTCATTGGAACTAATATGGTACCTAATAAGGTAACTTTCGACAACATATCAGTCACTTGAATATTAGTATAAAAGGATTCCACTTGTAATTGTGCCAAATAATTAGAATGAGATCTACTAAAAATCTTTTCATATGATAACAATGACTGAAACATTGTAATAATATGATCTTGAATATCGCCTAAATATAATGCAATGTCAGCCCTTGGTTGTGCTTGGCCTGCTTCCTTATCTCTATTTCTATTCCTAGCTTCCTCGTCTTGACATCTCTTAGCAAACATTTTAATAACATCTGCTTTACCTTGTAATAATCTCATTAATGTCATAACTTTACGTCTCGACTCACCAATTTTTAATAACATACTACCAAAATCATTATCATGTGAAAGAAAAACTGAATCTTCAATTGAATCGGCTTCATATTCAATGGTTTGAATAATAGGTGCAAAGCCATCAGTAATATCATCAATCATAGCATAACATAACCAATCTGCTGATACATTAACATAATCTCTTAATTGTCTAACTCTTCTTCTAACATTTGCAGGATTTACAATTGGCGAAAAATGGAATGTTAAAATACCAGCATTGAAAACAACAATATAAACATTAATAGGTTCTAAGAAATCTTCACTTTCAATATCTGTTTCAAATGTATGAAATGAAACAAAATAATAACTTTTAAATAATTCAACCTTTTCACGTGTTTCTTGCATTCTAATATCTTCCGCCGTTAATGGATGGATACTGAATGCTTTAGCTAACATCTTCATTTCTGAATCCGTAGGACATGTACAATCTAACCACCAAATTGAATCGTCTGGTTCAAACAATTCCTTAAATGGTTGGCCTGGCTGAATTAATGATGGAATATCGGCTGCATGTATTGTCTCTTCTCGTTCTGATGAGAAAAAACTAAATCTTGTAGGTAATTGATCCTCTTCTTCTTCATCAGATTCTCGTTTATTACCTAATGGATTGAAAGTAACATTTTCGTTATTAGTATTATAATTATCATTACCATTGTTCACATCATTATTTATATTATTGAATCCACCTTTCTCAGAAATTTCAGATAATGATGTGCCTTCATTGCCTTCATTATCTTCGCTTCGATTAATATTCTTAGGTATATACTTTAATGCGGCAGAGCTAACTTTTTCAGAACTTGTAGTAATTGATTGATTCAAATCCATTCTTAGCTCACACTCTCTAAGATAAATTCTCTTATTCTCTTCGTTTTGCTCAACTATAAACTCTTCAATCTCATCAAAATCGATACCTCTAATTCTAATATGCTCTGGCAACATTGGAAAACAAACATCCTCTTCTGTTTCTTGTGATTCTCTGGATGCATGAGAATCAATATCACTATTATCACTATTATTTGTTATTTTTTTCTTGATTGATTTTGAAGATGTTCTTGAACTAACTTTATTAAGTGCTGTATTGCTTGGAAATTTCAGATGTTTGCTTGAAGTATGGCTATCAATACTTTCTAAATCATCATCATTATTAGTGTTGTTGTTGTTGTTGTTGTTGTTGTTATTATTATTATTATTATTATTATTATTATTATTATTATTATTATTATTATTATTATTATTATTATTATTATTATTATTATTATTATTATTATTATTATTATTATTATTATTATTGGTATTAGTTAATAAAATACCATTGCTAACTGAATCTTCCTTTGGTCTTATAAAACTCTTGACTTGTTCACTTAAAGACATCGATCTTGTCTTTGTGGTGGGTGAGGTAGCCAACACATGTGACTTATTACTGTTTTGTTGTATGATTATCGGAATCGGAGTATTTGAATTTGAAGCAAAGCTTAGATTACCTGTACCGTTTTTATTTTTGGAATTGTAATTATAGTTATCATTGAATTTTACTGCATATTCATCATCATCGCCGTCTTCATATTCATTGTTTATCATTCTATTAATTAAATCTCTGGAATTTAGATTATTGTTCAAATTTACAATTTTTGATGGTATATTAATCGGTCTGTTTGAATTTACTGAACCATGAGAATTGGTCCTCGTAGTATTTTTTCTGGTTGAATATCTAGTATATGATGAGGATATATCATGGGTTTTGATATGTTCATGTTGTTCTGTGTGTTTTGGTGATTGTTGTTCTTGAATTAGTGGCTGCTGTTCTTGGATTAATGGTTGTTTTTGCATACGATGTTTACGATGTTTATGGTGCTTTTTGGTATCTGTGGGACCCATGTTGTCACTTGGATTACTATTATTTGAAAAACTATTAGTTGTGTTTATGCTACCAATATTATCATTACCTGCAGTAGTATTGGTATTAGTCATTTTTATCGATTCATTACGCATTGGTAAACTTAAATTTTGATGTCTATGATCATCTAACTGTGAATCTCCACTAATCGTTGAATGCATCGAAACTTCATCATTTGATGAGCTAACTGAAATAGAGGATTCAGATGTAGTGGTGGAACTTATAGAAACTCTTCTTGGATGTGTTTCTAAATCTGACATTTTTTGATAATAAATTCTATCTTTGTCTTAATATCTATAACTTTTTTGTCTTGGTATTCTTTTGAAAGTATAATGAAGTCAGGGTGGTTTCTTTGTTAGTATCATATATGATAAAAAAATTAAGATAGTGTTTCTGTATTAATTTTAAACATCTATAAAAGTTGTAAGATTTAATAATTACCAGAACACATGCTTTTTCTCAATCTTTTTCATTTCATGAAAATAAAAAAAAATATTTCAATTTTCGATTTCCAACTTCCTTTTTGGGTTTACTCGCCGTTTGGATTATCGAACTTAGTAAATCCTAGCAAGTCCCTCTACAACTGCACTCGAGGTTAGTAGATATCTCATTCATTATTAAAACGTATTCATACGAGATCAAAGTTGTGTAAAAGTTTTGTTAGAAATAATGTTTCATTACAAATGTCAAGATCTTCAGACGGGTGAAACTGCATCAAAAACTGGCAGGTACTCAACAGGATGACTAAACGGCAGCCCAGGTTAATATTAGTTCTCCGCTGGAAACTGATATTACTGTGGTGGAATATATTAAACGGTTCCTTTTTTTCATTTATATATGTATTTATGTATTAGTTAGACGAAGTAGATTAAACTGTATTACATGCAAAGCAGATGAAATTGCCTAGTACATGTTTTCGGTATTGTGAACAACACAACTTTCTTCACCTTCTTTACGTTCAACTAATTTACCAATATTATAGACAACTTCACCAGCTTCTTGTAAATTCTTCGTTACTTGTTCAACATTTTCCGCCTTAACTATAGCAACCATACCAATACCTAAATTGAGAGTCTTTAAGATGTCTTTTATTGGAACGCCACCGGTCTTACCTAACCACTTGAAAATTTCTGGAACCTCCCATGTATTCATATCAATCGTTGCTGCTAAATGTTTTGGTAATGCTCTTGGAACATTTTCAACTAAACCACCACCAGTAATATGTGACAAACCTAAGATTAATCTTTGTTTAATTGATGGTAATAATTGTTTGACGTAAATTCTAGTTGGAATTAAAACTTCCTCACCAATGGTCTTTGATAATTTCCAAGGAGCTGCATCGGTATATTCAAACTCAGTTGAATCGATAATCTTTCTGACTAAAGAAAAACCATTTGAATGGACACCATCTGATCCAAGACCTAATAAAATATCACCCGCTTTCATTTCATTAAATTTTGGTAAAATTTCCTTCTTTAAAACAGCACCAACTGCAGTACCATTGGTATCATAATGACCTGGAGCATACATACCTGGCATTTCACTGGTCTCACCACCAACCAATGCACAACCCGCTAATTTACAACCATTTGCAACACCTTCAACGAATTGTTCTGCAACATTAATATCCAAATGACCAGTTGCAAAATAATCTAAAAACATTAATGGTTCTGCACCTTGAACAACTAAATCATTAACATTCATTGCAACTAAATCAATACCAACAGTATTATGGATATCCATGATTTGTGCAATTCTTAATTTGGTACCAACACCATCAGTTGCAGCAACTAAAATAGTTTCATCAATATCATCAAAACCAGCTCTCTTTAAATCGAATAAACCACCAAAACCACCGATTTCAGAATCGGCACCTGGTCTTGCAGTTGATTTGACCATTTTCTTGATGTTATCAACTAATTTGTTACCTGCGTCAACACTAACACCGGCATCTTCGTATGTGATACTGATTTTCTTTGTTTGATCTCTGAATGCTCTGTAAGCAATATCCTTTCTGTTATATTTACCCTTGAATGAAACTGCATCAACACCAACATAAGCCTTTTTAACTGCATTTTCTAAAGTATCTGCAATTGCAGTTGATGCAATAACTCTACCGCCGGATGTAACAACTTTATTGCCATCAGTTAATGTTGTACCTGCATGAAAAATATATGTTTCTTCTGGTAAGGAATCTTTGTTGATCGTAATCTCATCACCTTTTGCATATGCTTCTGGATAACCACCAGCTGCCATGACAACAGTAGTTGCTGACTTGTTTTGATCAATTTCAAAATTTGCTGAATCTAATCTGTGTTCTGCAGTTGCAATGAAAAGTTCTAATAAATCACTCTTTAATAATGGTAAAACTGTTTGGGTTTCCGGATCACCAAATCTAACGTTGTATTCTAAAACCTTTGGTTCGCCTGATGGAGAAACCATAATACCAACGAATAAACAACCAACCATTGGATAACCAGACTTTCTCATACCATCAATTGAAGGTTTTAAAATGGTAGATTCGATTTTAGAAAGTAACGATTTAGTGGCTAATGGAGCTGGAGCATATGCACCCATACCACCAGTATTTAAACCTTGATCACCATCACCAATTCTCTTATGATCTTGAGCTGGCGGGAAGTAAACATATGAGTAACCATCGGAAACACATAAAATTGATAATTCATCACCTTCTAAAAACTCTTCAATGACAACTTCATCACCTGCATTACCAAAAGCTCTATCGACCATAATCTCCTTAATTGCATCTAATGCTTCTTCGGTGGTTTCTGGAATTAAAACACCTTTACCGGCTGCAATACCAGATGCTTTGATAACTAATCTGGTTTTTGCTTTTAAGACATATTCTTTGGCCTTTTCATAATCAGTGAAGTTCTCATAACCTGCAGTTGGAATGGCATGTTCTTTCATGAAATCCTTAGAGAATGCCTTAGAACCTTCCATACGTGCAGCTGCAGTAGATGGACCGAAAACTGGGATACCAACCGCTTTGAATGCATCTGCAATACCATCAACTAATGGTTGTTCAGGGCCTGGAACAACTAAGCCAACTTCGTTTGCTTTTGCAAATTCAACAAGTTCAGGAAAATCAGCTGGTGATGAACCAATTAAAACGGTTTCAACATTACCTGGCATGGTTGAAGTACCACCATTACCTGGTGCAACATAAATCTTACCAGCTACTGGAGATTGTGAAAGTTTCCAAACTAAAGCATGTTCACGACCACCGTTACCGATGACCAAGACGTTAATTTTAGTAGACATTTAAAAGAAGTTTGTTTTTGGGTTATTGAGGAGATGATTACAGAAAAGACTAAAAATTAAGTAACATTTACCTTCATCAAGAAGACAACTCCGTTATGTAAATCAATGACTTGCAAAAATAAAAATATAAAAATTTTCAAGTTCGTTATTATTTTTTTTAATTAAGTCAAGTCATTTTCGAGAATCGTTCTATTTTGACTCGGGCTGACATGAATTTGCAGTTTTCAAGATATGAGCATATTACCGATGTTACATATTACACGTTAATATTTATCAAACGCAGGTATTAGAATTTCATAGCAGCAGCATATGAAGATTTCTTTGGTACTGATGTGTTAGTTTCACCTGTTCCTTTTTTGTTGCGTTTCCTATGACTCTGGCTGCTGCTTCCCTGTACGTGTTTTCTTTTGTTTCTAGAATTCTTATTTGAAAAGTAATCAGAGCTAGAGTTATTACCATTTTTTGACGAAGTCCATGGCATTGAATCTTCTGTGATATCCATAACACTATCCTGTGTTTGGGTGATTTGTTCTTGAATTCCGATTAAGTGAATTGTATTAAACAACATCATTCTTTGATTTCTTAGATCTTCAAGTTTACTCTTAAATCTAAAGAAGTATTTACCTTGATCTGGTTTAAAATCTTCCAACTTTTGGTATTCTGCTAATTTAACTGGTAAGAATAATGACATGTTTTTAAACATCGTATCTGATCCTAATGTAACTTCTTTACTTAAGCTCAAATCTGTACAAATTTTACCTCTTAATTTTCTCAAAGTTAGATAGCAATTATCTAGGTGTTGTTTTTTCGCTGGGTCATTCAAATCTAATACACTTGTTGTAACACCTTTATTTACAATATTCACACTGGTACCACTACCATTGAATATTCTTGTTGTGTTATATTGGCTGGTGCCACCATTCCATAATTCTGAACTGGGTCTAAATGATGTTTGCTTTGTTAATGGAATTGGGATATCCTTATTGACTTTTTTAATCTTAACTTCCTCCAGAACAATCTGGGCATTACCATTCAAAAGTTTGTTTGCATTCAATCCAACATAAATATAATTCGTTGAAAACCCACCACGTGTTCTTGTTGGTTTTTCTTGTAAATAATTCTCTTTGATTAGATGAAAAAAAACTCTTTCAATGTCGACTTTTTTTAGTCCAGCCCCTGCGCCATGTTCACCTAGCCTGTCAAACCCCAGTTTCATAATTTTTGCATATTTTGAACCTTTAATAATATCTTGGCACAAACTACATGTAACTTTAGAGCTTTGGATTGATTTGACCAATTGAACACATTTTCTAGCAATGTCTGTCATATTTTTCAGTTGAATTTCGGTATTCGAATAATTAACACAATTATCACACTGTTTATGACAATCTTTTCTATCAAACTGCTCATTGAAATATTGCAAAACAATTTGTCTTCTACATTCACTTTTATTCTCACAATATTGAATAACTTGCTGCAATTTGTCCAGATGGTGATCTTTACTGTGTCTATCAATATTTGTGTCTTTTTTAATCAATGATTGAATTGTTCTAACATCTCTCATTGAATAGTACATTATACAATCCGAATTATTGCCGTCTCTACCAGCTCTACCAGTTTCTTGATAATACCCCTCTAAATTTCTCGGAATTGTCAGATGTATAACAAACCTAACGTCACCTTTATCAATACCCATACCAAAGGCAATTGTAGCAGCAATAACTTTAGTCTTACCTTCTTGCCAGTTTTGTTGAACTGTTGACCTATCCTTTGTATCCATACCTGCATGATAAAACTGACATGAGATACCGCATTCATTCAACCGTTTGGCCGTTGTTTCACATAAATTTTTAGAATGGCAATAAATGATACCTGTTGCTCTTTTGTATTTACTATTGATTAAACTAGCAATATTCTCCATAACTGCTCTATCTTTCGGTAAAACCTCATAAAATAAATTTGTTCTATTAAAACTTTGCTTGAAAAATTTAGGATCCCTTAATCCTAAATGTTCAATAATATCATTCCTGACAATTTCATTTGCTGTTGCAGTTAATGCCATCATTGGTATATCAGAATATTCTTCTTTGAAAAACTTCAATTCTTTATAGTCGGGTCTAAAATCATGACCCCATGAAGAAACACAATGGGCTTCATCAATGACAATTCTAGCCAATTTATTGTCTCTATAAAGTTTTGATATTGCCCGTTTACATTGAATACTTTTACTTATCATCTCTGGTGATAGATACATCAAACTTAACATCCCTTCAATAAACAGATTAAATGAATGTTTCCTCTCCTCTGATGACATTTTAGAATTCAGCATGGATGCATGTATACCTCTATTATTCAAATGGGATATTTGATCTTCCATCAATGAAATCAATGGTGATATAACAACCGTAACACCGGAAGTAACACCGGAATCGATAATTGCCGGTAATTGATAACATAAAGATTTACCACCACCAGTTGGCATCAAAACAAAAACATCATCACCAGCTAATGTTGCATTAATTGCGTTCAATTGATTCTCTCTAAATGCTTGAAGCTTAAACTTGTCCTTCAAAACTTTATATATCTCACTTGTCCACTCATGTTTACCGTGATATTGTTTAAAATTTTCTTTAACTGGGTTTGTCAATTCAGTTATATCATCGATATTTTCAGCCCTTGTTTTAGGTTTATCTTGAACTTGTGTGATAAAAACTGATTCATCAAAATCATCGTCCCATGCAAAATCATCGTCTAAATTTTCTTTATCGTCAACGCCTCTTTCTTCATTGAGCTGTGTAAAATAATCATCCTTATTTCCAATGACCATAATATCATCATCTCCATCCTCTCCATTTTCTTCTCCATCATCATTTTCAGCATCAGTGAGGAGGATTTCACTGTTGTGATTTCCTTCATTACTTGGTGGTAAATGAACGCTAAAATCATTGTAATTTGACCAGTCATTAGCAGTAAATGAAACATTGTTATTTTCAATAATATCACTGTTGACATCATTTCCGATATTTTTATTGGTATTTTTGCTAAAACTGTTATTAAAATTATTACTGACATTATTCTTTAAACTATCATCAACTTGCTTATCGGTATTATCAGCAACTTCATCCAAATCAGATAAACATAATGGAGTTTTTTCATTGTCAAAATCACTTATTGCGTCTTGGAATATTGGTTTGTGATTATCACCTTCACTGTCGGATATTTCCTCAATTACATTTGATTTGAAAAATGGTGCTGAATCTTCGATTTCTTCGATTTCTTCGTTAGCAATAACATTGGGTTTTTCAACATCTGAATTTTCAATTATATCATCAGCATCATCTATATAAGAACCATCAGATTCTTCATCTCTAGTATTATCAACTACAAAACTATTCATTTCAGCTCTTATTTGAGATTCGGTAGCAGGCTCTTCTTGACTAACACAATTGAATGAATCTTCAATGTCTTCTTCTTGACTCTCCCAAATTGGTAAATGTACAGTTTGTTTCCTAGATCTTTTGCTTATTTCAGGAAGTACTAAATTATTTGTGGATGTTGTAGATATATCATATGTTGGTGACGAGAGTATCTTAGATTCTGTGTTAGTAATATCTGATTGTTTTGTGATCTCAGGGTTACCATTTTGAATTATAATATCAGTATCATCACCATCGTTGGAGTCGGAATCAGCGTGAGGAATGTTTATATCTTTCATCTCTATGTCCATATTATCAATATGACCAGGTATTTTAGTTTTATTCGTTAACACTAATCTATCAGGTAAAGTAATGTTCCCTTTAATTACTGAGGGTATCTGAACATTGTTATTCTCATTTATTACTTCTGCCAAACTTTCTGTGGTTCTTGTTGTAATGTTTGATGTGTTTTTTTGAGCTGATTTTGGAATTGATATTTCAACTTCTGCTAAATGAAAAGCATTAATGTTGGTACTGCTGCCGATATTATTTTGAGTGCTACTAATAGGTTTATCATCGGGAAAATTAACTATTTTGGATAGATCAATTATAGGCAGAGCATCTTTCAACTGATTGCATTCATTTTTCAAAACGTTAAATTTTGGTTTGAATTTTTCTCTTTCTTTTCGTTTATAATCTTCTGATACTGATGTTGATGTTTCAGTTTTTAAACCATACTCCAAAAACTCATTTAATGATGATAAACTTCGAATCAATTGAGACTGTTTTTCACATAAGTTAACTAAGTCTTTAAGGGAATACGGGGCTAAATTCTTAGTGGGAAATTGAGAAATACCGCTTGCTTTCAATGATGTGGATGTATCCATCGGTTTAGATTGTGATGTTTTTAAGCTCTCGGCCAAATCACTTTTTGCTAAAATTTCATTAACTACATCATCATCATCTGAGAAGATGTCAGTTTCATCATAAGATGTACTCTGATTGACATTTGATTTTTTTAGTGATGCAGCCTCAATGTTTTCATCCTGAGTCAAATCTATAATTCGATCAAGTGTAGAATCTGTACTTTTCGATTTGGTTCTTTGCATCAAATCTGTAATTTTTATCTGTCCATAATTCTCTGGTTTTCGGGCAGTATTCAAAGTGTGTGACAAAGGTGTGAGATTTGAAGCTTTTTCTTGAACATTCAGTTGTGTGCTTTGTCTCAGTGGTAAAGTTTTCTGAGTGAATGAGCCACTTGTGGTATTATTTTGTATTTCATTACCTGTATTAATATTTGAAATTGTACTACTTCTTTGAAGTGGATTGTCTCGAATGGCAAATGATGGATTTCGTAGTTCGTTGTTTGTAGTATTAGATCTTTCAATATTAGTTGAGCTTGCAGATACATTAGTAGTACTATTATATCGGTTTTTTTCTTCGGGTGTTAGAATGGATATGTCTAAATCCAACTTGGGTATATAAGCTTTTGAAGTCTGGATCCATTCAACATGCTCTTTCAAGTTCCAAAGCGGTGCCATTTTTGTTCAGTGAAATGGAAAAGTCTTCACGTTTGAATGATATCACAAGATGCAGCGTATAGTTAGCTGTATCTATCAACGTGTTATACTATGGAAAATGTTGAACTAATGTGTATATTTTAAAGAAAAGATCAAGAGAAAACACGGTTAAGAATGCGTTTCGTTAAATGTAAATCTCATTTGTAAATAAACAAATAAAAAAAACAAAAAAAGGAAAAATGCGGCTATAAAGAAACCGAAAATATTTCACTAATGACCCACAACTACATTTTATACTGTTTTACCTATTATTTTCCCAATATTTCCACTAAATGAACACAAACCCTTGTGTTGCAAGTGTGGAAATCAGGCATCAGGAACCAGAAGTGTAAGGGTAACGACACCAGAGCCAGGCGTCTGTGCCAGATAAATCTGAGCACTAGACAGGAGGCAAAATTTCATCAAAAATAGGAGTAACAATAATGAAGACCGCAAAACGGACTCCAGTTTCAGTTGTTACACTGAAAAGAACAGATACTACACTTGATCTAAGCCAAAAGGCAAAGAGATCTTGCAAAAGGAAGAAATTCAAAAGACTACAACCCAGCCTAAAGCTGCTATGAAAAACAGGAAATGCGGCTCCTTTTATACTTTTCAAGAGGGCTGCGCGAGAAATTAGAAAAATCGGGCGGTGCCAAATAATTGCCATACAATAGGAGGTTAGGAATCGATTGTACAATAAATCCATGTCCAGATAAAAAAATAATTATCAAGGCACAAGTTTAATGCAATGATTGTATTATTTAGCAGAAAGATTGGCTTTCATTGCAATATTGAGCTCTGATTACACATATAATGCGTATTGTTATTAGAAAATATGCTAGACTGGTATTAACGTTGCTTGTACTATCAATAGGGGTATTTCTCATGTCTTTTTTCATGCAAGATTCAGGTAACCAATATAACTTGGACCCATCACAACACCTTCAACGTTTTGGACTTGTCTCAGAAAATGGTGTTATGCAGCTAAACCTTGTAGAGAAAAATGTGGTATCCGATTCATCCGCCGTCAAACAGAAAGGTAATGGAGAGACGATTCCTGAAGTTACAACTACGGGCTATGTTGGTGATGATATAAGACAATTTAGAAAAGGTAGACAAAATCGTAAGAATTTCAACTATGATACTGTTGACAGAGGTTCTAGTAAAGAATTGAAGGAATATAGGAAAAAGATTCGGGATTCTGCTGGAAAAAGAGGAAGAAAAGGTCGTAGAAGTTCTCGTTAAGAAGAACTTTTCCATAAGCAAAGCCAGTTGAACATTATATCAGAACTTAATATGGACCGAAATTTTGAAACCAATACTCTTTGTAAGGGAGAAAAACAATAGACTTTTCTGAAAATAAGTAATAAGATACTAGAGTGGACTATTACAGGTTTTGGACATTTTTGGTACTAATTTGTTACTTGGATAGCTGCATATTAGCAAAGTAGTTTTTTTGTGCTGATATTGATTCTAAACAAATAGAGTTTTTCATTGTCCAAGATAAATGCAGTCAAAATAAAGGATCAATTATATTCAGTTAGCTTTTAAGAAAGATTGTTATTATTGTCAGTAATTTTGAAGGGACCTACAACTCTTCAGCCTGTTTTTGTTGCCATTACTGCCCATGGTTACAATCTCACCTTCATAACTACCATCTAGGAAGATATCCGGGGTTATCAACCTTACATTCGACAAAGTAAGTGTGCAATTTTAATTACAAAAAAATAGAATATGATTAACTCTTTTTTTTCGGGGGGTATTTTTTGTGTAATTTATAATTAAGTGTTCTTAATTCAGAAAAAGACTTTCGAACCTCTCTATCAGTTAAAGGTTCAAGATTCAAGCGAGCATGAATTCTTAGGCTAGCTTGAATCTCAGTAACCAAAATTTATCATACTCCGTTTTTATCAATTACCTTTTTTTATTTATACACAGGAAGTTTATGGCACATTGTCTCACGTACTACTACCGTTTAAATGCAACGCTCCACCGATGTTGAGTCTTTTATTCCACATGCTAATAAAGTAAATCAAAAGACATCTCAAAAAAACAGCAGCAATGAATCAAAAGATGATGCAAAAAGTTTATTGGCCCCTATCAGTGTTAAACACTCTAAATCGTGGTTACATTTTGGCTCATTATTATTAGAAAACAAAAATTCTGTTGCTCGTGATCATTTAGCTTTAGAACGTACATTTTTAGCATGGTTAAGAACATCAGTAAGTTTGGCATCAGTTGGTGTTGGTGTGGCTCAATTATTAAAATTAAGTGTTGAACAAAATGATTCAGAAAAGGTTTTAAAAATGAGTAAAGGTTTAGGTTTATGCTTTCTTTTATCTGCAATCATTTGTTTATCACTTGGTACTATTAGATTTTATACTGCTCAACATTTACTAACTATTAATGAATATCCAAGCAGTAAATTGGGTATTTTTATATTACTCTCATTAGTAATATCTCTTTGCATTGCTGTTTTTTCTATGGTAATGGCAACATTCTGAGTTTTTTAAACTGAAACTAAATATCGTTTAATCTCACATTCATTTCAAAAGTCATGAAACTCACAAGTTATATCATTGTATTGTATTTTTAGTATTTCAACTGATAACCAAGAAATTCCGTACGATATTAGTTGGTCTAATAGATTATCATTACAAGCTCTGTGTATATTTAATTATAATATTTAATTCAGTAAATATGAATAGTATCGAATGCAAGGCTAAAGTTGAACAATGAAAATAAAAAAAAAGAAACGGTATTGATAATTGTTACCAAGATATAATAATATATCGATGTCAAAGAAATGTTTTAATCATTATTTTTAAGTTGTGAATTGTTTTTCATTAAGACTAAAACCGAAAGAATACCAAAAGCTAGCATATATAATCTAGTCTAAATACTAATGACTCTGTTACATTTTTTTTGTTTTCTTTATAAATTTGTTGTTTTTTTTTATATTTATCGTTTTTATTACTATGAGGAGTTTAAATAAATTTGTCAAGATCAATGTAATAAAAAAAGGAAGCTTCACAATAAGCTATCTAAATCAACAATATATATATATCAAAAAACAAGATAATATTAGTCACACTAAACCCTTTTCATGTTGTGAGTTGTTTTAAAATAAAAAAAAGCACTGGGTGTTCATTGCTTAACCACATCTATTGTAGTGTCTTTGGTTTGAATGCAGGATCCACCATTATAAGATAAATAATCAAAGGAAACCGTAAATAAATTGATACATACTTTGTTGTAATGTATTGACTCTGATAATAGGATCCATGATTATGTTATAAGTAGGTTATTCAAAAGGAAAATATAAATAAACATATAAATACTAGAAGAAATATAAGGAGTTATTCCCTCCTTATATAGACGAAATTAATGATTATAAGAACTTAAACAGACTACATTTCTACGTAATGATCTTATTTTGACATACTTGATTGCTATGCGATATTGGGAAAAAAAAATTCCTCAATAAAGACAAATTGAAAATTGATGACAGCAATAAAAATATGATTAAGTCTCACGAAAATCTTTTGGTGTTTGAAAGTATTTCAAATTAGTTTCAGTATTAAAGTACCAAATTAAAAAAAACAAAAGTCACGTGACATACAAATGTGACATTATACAAATCATCAAGGTTTTTTTTCAATAATTCCGAGATAGTTTAGTGGCTAGAATTTCCGCTTGTCACGCGGGAGACCGGGGTTCAATTCCCCGTCTCGGAGAACTTTTTTACAACTTTTTTACATTTTTGGAAAGGCATGAAAAATTTATAGTTTATTTGGAAAATGCAAACTAAATAAAACCATTTTCTTTTTGTGTGTAGTATCAATTAGGAGCAAAGCTAGCACCGTCTCCTACAAATAAATCAAATGGTCTTATCTACAGCAGAAAGTGCATATATTTACGATTCTCTTGTCTCATCAAATCCAAAAAGACCAGATGCAAGAAAACCAAATCAATATAGACCATTAGAAGCAAACTGTGGTTTTTTTCCTAATTCTAATGGTTCATCACGTATACATAAAGCAGATGGTACTGAATGCATCACAAGTGTTAAGGCTAAAGTTATTAGATCAAACAATGTATTTGATTTAATCAATGTTGAAATCGACATTTTTGGTGAAAAAGATAATACAATTTTATGTCAACATTTGACGACTTTAATTAAACAATCATTGAGCGATAGCTTTGATTACTCTGTTTTAAAATTAACTGATAAATATTATTTCCAACTATTCATTGATATATCAATTTTATATCTTCCAGAAGACTTCAGTTATTCGTCATATACATTGTATTCATTAGTATCTTTGATATCAATGGGTGCTTATATTGCCTTAAAATCAACTAAATTACCACTATTAGTTTCAGAAAAGGATGATGTTGATATTGAAGAAGAACCAACATTTTCAGATGATTGGGAAGCATCAACTTATCTAATACCAAGAGAAGCAGGAAAGTCATTCCAGCCTAGTTTACTTTTCATTGTTGGTATTGCTGGAGATACTGTTATAATAGATCCATCATTAGAAGAAGAACAGATATTGGAACATGGTGTATGTCTTACATGGTCAAACTCCAAAATAACAACGCCAATCCAATCATTATCATTATCAAGTACACATACCAAAGGTTTGAAACCAGCTTTAGTTTTCAAATCCATGGAATTAGTTAAAGAAGTTGCTGACCAGGTGGTTGTTGCATTGAATAATATTGCTGAACAAGATGTTGATGAATTTGGTGGTGTTTTTTAATTTTTTTGAACACTAATCTACGTATTTATAAATTGTTTAAAGAAAATATAACTGTCTATATAATTTAATTAACAATGTTGTGATGAATATGCATGAACGATGACTGCAGTTGCAGTTTGAATGTTCATTGATCTGACAATACCCACTTGCTTGATAATAACACACATATCTAATTCTGCTAATAAATCACCTGGAATACCTTCTCTTTCTTTACCTAGTAAGATTAATGATTTTTCTGGGAATTTCAAATCACTGTTCAATTCAACTGATTTGTCTGTTTGTTCAAGACCAATCAAAGTATAACCTTCCTTCTTTTTCATTCTCATGAATTCTGCAATTTCTGCAACCTTGACTTCAATCAGTGGCATCCACCTATCAGCTGTAACAGCCACACTTTTGAATTCAGAATCATTTTTAACAGAAATATTATCAACAGTCATCCATCCAGCGCCTAAACAGTCACATACCCTACAAATACCACCGAGATTAGGAGGCTTATCAACAAGTGATGAAACAACAATTAATGGTGATCTTTTGACTTGTGCAGCTGCTCTGGTATTTTCATCGAGTTCCATAACTGTCGACCAAACACCGCTTTTAGTTTGTAAAATTGAAGATTCTTCATTATTTTCATTGACATTAACATAATATGTTTCCAACTTAACTTTGTCACTTCTCTTTCCTTCAATCCAAGCATCAACTTCATCAACACCAATTGGAATTCTCAAAATAGATTTCTGCTTTTCAGTTAATAATGTACTGTAATCTTTTTCATAAATTGCATCAATTTCTCTATCTGAAACCTTTAACAACAACCCACCCGTAATTGCAACTAAGTTACAATCTTTTTTAATGTCCCACAATAAAGCATCACCAACACGATAGTTATCATAATCCCCAGAGCCTCTTGCAAAATGATAAATTTTTCTCAAAGCTTCCTTCAACAAGGGAGGAAAATCTAATTGCTTTCTGACAATTTCATTATAAATAACACACGCCATACTAGTTGAAAAGTGTCTGTTAAGAGCTTTGTTCGAAGAAGCTATTGGAAGAACAATGTCAACAACAAATTTGGTTAGAAAATCTGTTTCTTCTTTATTATCAAGTTGTAATGTAAGCAACATAGAAATACGTTCAAAAGTGACAACAACCAATGGTTGCTGTGTCTCAATACCTTCTTTTAAAGTGTTAAAAACAACATCTTTGAAATTTGGTGCACGTAATACTGCAATAGAAACAATCCATTCCATGTAGACCCGACACAAAGGCGAGGCGTCCTTGAATAATTTTGGTAATATAAACTTTTTAACATATTGAATAAGATTCTGTGGTTCCAAAACATCAACTGTAACAACCAATAGAGACAAAAATTGAATTCTCTTCCACTGTTCTTTGTGATCGGTACGCTTTTTAGGGTCAAGGAAATGGAAAGTGGATTGATTATTAAAAATGAAAGCCCAGATTTTATCTGCAAATCTTGCTGATTTGAGAGAACCAGCAATAGCAAATATTGTCGCACGATAACTTAATTCTGGATTGCCATAAACAGACTTGTACAAAGATTCACCGGAAATATTCAATTTTTTGTCAAATTCATCCGAAAGAATCCAATCGAGTTGAAAGATGTTGATTTCACTTTGGTAGAGGAAAGCACCTTTAACAAGTAATTTAGCTAACCAAATTGTGTCTTCAAATTTATCTGCATAATATATTTGATAGTCTGAGATAGCCTTGAATAAAGGTGGAAGCAAACCTTTTCTGCCTGATGATTGAGTAATTATTTCATCTAAAATTACATATAATGAATCAGCCAATTCAGTATTATCAATAGAAGCAATCAATAATTTTGGATTCAAAAGTAGTTTAATAAATGACTTGTGTAGATCACGCTCATTCAAAACTAAACGATCTGCAATAAGGTTATCCCAAATATACTTCAAAATGGATAAAATAGAAAACGATTCTTCTTCAGTAATTGCAGACTTTTCGGAACAATTAGTAAGGAAAATATTGATCAATTGTAAAATAGCTAGTTGAGAATGGTATCCTGCCACTGAAGCATAACCATCGACCATACTCAAAACTTTTCTCCTAAATTCGGAATCAAATGTATTAATTTTAAAAAGTGACTTTACATTTTTAAAAATGTATGAATTGAGTTCATCCTTTGCTTTATAAAAAGTTTTATCGGTAGCTGTGGTGATTTTTTTAAGTGCTTTGGACAATAAATTGTTGAGCGAATCAAAAGAAATATCAAAACCTTCATTGAAAACACATTGTGGAAAACTCAAGGAAACAAACTTAAACTGTGCAATATAATACTTTGCCTCTTCTGAATTGTCAACATCAATCAAGGATTTCGAAACTGTTTCATACAAAGGATTCAAATTCATACTTATCCAAAATTCATTTGAAAAAAGAATAGTATTTTTGAATAGCTTTTCACAGTCAGAATAAACTGCAACATCTAATAACTTGGAACTATCAACCATTTCATTAACAAAACGTTCAACACGTGAAACAATTAAATTCTCACTCCAAATAGGTTTAAAACCTAAACCACTCGCTGCCATTTGAACCAAAAGAATTGTACATTGAGGATGTAATAAAATATATGGTGTTAATTTTGATGCTTCAACCTTTTCAGTAATTAGGAAGGATGAGACAACTATAAATTCTTCAACAGAAATTGGAACACTCGAATTACTTATTAAAGCAATAAATTCAGCTTGTTGGAAATGAGTGCTGAAGTAGTCCAAAAAGAATTCTTCATTATCAACATACAATTTATACCCGTTTAGTTGAATAAAGTAAACAAGAGCTTGAACAAAAGATTTTAACGTTATTTTTGTTGGATCAATCTGTAACATTGTTTTCAAATGAATAGTTTGTAAAATCGTCTTACAAATATCACCCTCTGCAGTAGTTTCAAACAAGGGCAATAAATTTTCTAAAACAGAAGATTCTAAGAGTTTACATCTTCTTTTCTCTAAACCTTGTAAAACACCCCAAGTAACGTAAATACGTGCAGCACCAAAGACCAAACGATTTTCACTTATGGACTCAAAAATTGAATTAACTAATTGCGTAATATCCGAAGAAGTATCTAATGAATCAACGCAATTGCAAATAAAATCACGAAGTTGATTACCAAATTGTGACGTGTATTTACGACCACCTAATTCTTGAACAGTAAAGTGTGAAGATTTCATAGTGAATGGTAAGAAAACTTGAGAAATAAATTTAAAATCGTTCTTGAATAAACTTAAACTTTCCCTTGGCAAATTGAAAGCTAATTTTAAAGCAAATTTCTTGATACGATCCATTGAGGCTCTAAAACCGACAGACAAAATAGTTAATGCAAATGGAACTGGTATATCTGAATCTGGTGCAAAAATCCTTAATAGATCACCAGTTGCAGCCTGTGCTTGATTCATTGCTGCATCAATACCTAGAATTTCATATAATGTGCAAAATCTTTTCCAACTTTCAATATATTCTGCTTCCTTTGCACAATCCCACTTAATAATCGGTGATAATAAATCAGTTGATAATGATTGAGCAGACATTTGAATCAAAGTTAAGGCAAACTTTTTGTGTTCATGTGTGATACTGATTAAACCATCTCTCAAGAAATACCAATAGTTTTCGTTTGAAAGAATATTTTGAAATTCGTGATCATTCTTCAAATTTTCAGGTTTAAAATGGTCAAAAAATCTTAACCATAATGTAAAACTAAATGATTTTTCGGCTTTGTTAGTTGACTTTTGAAGCAAAAAAATAGTTTCCCATAAAAATTTGATTGTTTTGTTAGATTGGCAAATTGAATTCATTCTCCATTTAAGGGTTCTTGAAGATGCAGAAGCAATTTCAGATTCTTCATTTGTAAGATAGAGGAAGCATAATTCATCAAAATTTGTATCTAAGTATGTTTCAGCAAACCTTTCATTGTGAATTAAAAACCACTCGGAAAACTCAAGAAGGTGCAAAATAAAAGAAGAGGATAATTCAACACTACCATTGCTGAAATCATTTTTGATAAATTGATAGACTTTTTGGTTAAAGTGTCTTTGATTATAACTTGAGTAAATCGACAAATTTTCGGTGACATGAGACACTATTCTTTCAGAGAGACCATCTATATGTGAAGAAAGTTTTAATATTAGCCCATAACAACGAGAATCATTTTGTAAAATAAGAATTGAGTAACTGTAGGCAAAATCTTCTAAGTTGATACTTGACTCCTTTGAGTGACTTATTAATGCACATAAGGTGTCAATGTAAGCAGAATGGTTTTCATATAGGGTGTTAGTTTTTAAATATTCAACAATGTCATGGATAAGATTAAGCTGTTGAGTAGAAGTAAGGTACTTCAATGTTAAAGACAAAGAAGATGTCATCTTGCCAGTTGTTTCTCAAAGACTAATTTGAAATTAAACAAATAAACATTGTGAAGATGGTATTATTATATGAAAAAAATGAACAAAAAGTTGAGAAAAAAAAAATAGTTTCCCGATTGGGAAACCCAATATTCACTATTCAGCTTTAATTTTCAAGTTTTTGCTGTAACATATTATTTTCGAATTGAAGTTCAAGAATATGATCATTGATAAGCTCAATGGTCTTTTTGTTCATTAACATTTCTTCCTGCAATTGTGCGTTTCTTTTCTCTAGTTTCATATAATGTTCCTTAATGGCTTCTTTATCTTGTTTAGCTGACCCATACGCAACAAGTAATTCATTATTGACTAGTTCTTTCTGTTGAATAATCTTTTCATTCAAATCAATTCTTTCTGTCAAGTTTTCAATTTCAGTCAATGCTCTATCAAGAGAATTTAGAGAATCTTCACCTTTCAGTTGTTCACATCTTGAACGATATTTTTCAATTTCTTCGTTCATGAATCTTACTGCAGTAAAAAATTTGTATAAGTTAGTATCTAGTTTTAACTGTAAAAGAAGTGGTAACATCAATTACTGATAACAGTACAAATATCTTATTAGACTGCAACAGTACAAATATCTTATTAAACCGCAATAGTACAAAAACTTACATGTTTCGAAACAACCATTTTGGCTTTGCTTTTTGTCTCTTTCTTGAATACTCTTCAATATATCATCTTCCCATTCGGACATAGCTGTTACAAATACTGATCGTCTAACAACTAGCCACTTAATATATGAGTTTTCTTTAAAAAAACAATCACCAAAAGACATGTAAGCCCCACAAACATGAAGGTTCGATTGCTTTTTATCGCGAGCTCTCTCTACGAGCAGGCTTCTTTTCCGACTTGTGACTGTATCATTAATAAATAAGTATATATATATATGTTTTACTTATATTTCTATCGCATTGCCGACACAAAATTAAAACTATACAGAGGATATAAGTTTCTTTATTATAGGTATTGTGTGAATTAATCATGCAAAAAGAACAATTAAAAGACCCTTTTATTAAGGATAAAGAGAATAGCCCCGTCATGGAAAGTCCACCCAATCCCTTAATTAAAACTGACAGAAGTTCACCTATATCTCAGAAGCCGGTAAAAAGTTCCAAAGACAGTACTGTATCTCCAATACTTGATCCATTGGGCAAGAGTCTAGCCACACCAGAGACATTAGATATGAATGAAATAACAATTCTTGAACCATCATATAAAAATAGTCCAGCTTTAAATAGTAATGATCATAATGCTGACAATAACGATAATAACGACAAACCTACAACTGAGGAAAGAAAATCATTATTTTGGAGAACATTAACATTTTGGCAACGCAATCCAATACCTGAAGAAATTGAAGGAGTCGAAGATCCAGATGAAATTGAAAATGCAGATGTTGTTATTAGTCAACCAAAATGTAAAGATATACCACAGAGCCAAAACCTTACATTTCCACCAAGTCAAAGTAATAAATATATGGGAAATGAGACATTGCTTACGAACAAAATATGGACTCAGAATCCTACTACATTATTAGCTGAAGAAACAATTACCAAAGCTGATACGAATACTGCAATTGTAGATGATAACACACCGTTAAGCGAAAATGAAGATACTAATTTTATATGGAATATAACAAGAAGAGTTTCAACACTTCCTGCCGCATTACCGTTTTTACAACAAAGACATGCTTCATTGATAGAAAATGAACTGGAACCCAATAAGTGTTCTGAAGTTATTGCTTTAAGTCGAGATAGTGTTGAATCAAATAGCAAAAGATCAGTTGTATTAGAAAATGAGAACGGGACAATTGAAATGGTTAAAGAAGGATCATGGTGGACACCATGGTCATGGAATTACTACAATCCAAACAAACTAGATACAATTGGATCAGTAAGTGATTTGGGAAGTGGAGTCATGGAAGACGAATTACTGAAACTTCAAAGAAAGGAAGTATCAAATCAAATTAAAGTTCAATCTTTTGGTATACCTAAAGCTATTACATGGAGCAGCATGCGTCATTTAAATGAAAAATATGTCAGTGTTTTAATCACTGGTAATAGTTATAAAAAACCGGTTATGCTGAATAAGCTACCACAATCAATGTTTGAAATATATGAAAATGGTCTGATTAAGAAAGCAGATCCAGAAACAAATGATTTGACTACACACGAATCAATTGTTTTACCCGATCTTTCATGGAATTATAGAGATTTAACATTTAAAACAAGATGTAGAATAACTTTATCTAAAGTACCGATATTAGAATCATTTTTCAGACCACAAGTACATTTATACGCAGATAACACGTTGAAATCAAACAAAAAGAATGCAACAAAACCGAGAAAAAAAGTGGTTATTTTAAGTTTTCATGGTTTCTTTCCACAAAAAATAGTTAAAAGTATAGTGGGAGAACCAACAGGAACAGCAGAAAAAATGAGCACCATGGTTATTACAGAACTAGAGAGGTGGTCTACAATTAATAATGTAGTGCTAGATATAAATATAATCAATCTTGAAGGTCATGGTAAAGTATTTGAGAGAGTTAACGGCTGTTTATCAATCTTAGAGAGCTGGTCAGATGTAATAAGTGAATGTGATTATGTTTTAGCAGTTGCAAACTCAATTAGTGTACCATTAGCAATTCATGTGCTTGCCAGATTAGTTATATCAAGTGTATTTGATAACGTTGAAAAACTGGGATTGATTGGATTTTCAGGTATCCTAATGGGACCAATTCCCGAAACTGAAAGTAAAATTAACACTCGTGGGAGTGTTGGGCAGGATAATGATATAATTAGTGAAATGTTTGATCTAGAGGATCCAGATTCATTGCAAAGTAAAGAAATAATTAGAAACATGAAGATATTACTTCAGAAGAATTTCAAAATCACATTCATTGGATCATTGAATGATTGTTTTACACCATTATATTCAAGTTTAGGATTACACCTAATTCATCCAAACATATATCGTGCTCTATATGTTGATGGTAAAGACCATCAACCAGATTTCCTTATAAGTTTATTTAACTTGATTTTAACAGTTAGAAATTTAAATTACACAGATCATGGACTATTAGTTGAATTAAGTAGTTACTTTTCAAGTCAAATTGGAGATGGTGGCCATAGTAAAGTTTTAACCAATAAGTATGGATATAGAATTGGTATTAATAATATGCTGAATACAAGCGATTTATTGTATCAGCAGCCAATGGTTGAGGATTCTAAGAACCTGAGAGAGATTAATACAAATAGTTATCATATTCCGTGGTGTTTACGTGGATTTATTCAAGAGTTAAGTAAATTACAAAAACATTTTGATGTTGAGCAGATTGTTGAACAACTTTTTGAAGAATTTAAAAGTTGGGAACCCGAAGGAACTAAAAGAAAGGAATTGAAATACTGTATGGAAGCATTTGAAAATGTGCTCAATGAAGATCTAGTTTAATGGTGTGTATTTTGTATAATTGGTGAACAATTGCCTAGATAGTTTTACCCTGATTTCCAGCCCCAACAAAAGAAAAAATAATGTGGGTTTGTAGTGGACGAAAAGAAGAAACGAAATGAAAAGAAAAGAAACGGAACGAAATTTTCAAGTTCAGAAAGTTGCCCTGTCTCGATGTCACGATTGGTGATGATTGTGCAATGATCGAATTTTGAATTTTTGGATCAAAGTGGAGGAATCACAATTGTTCTATCGGGTGGCACCAAGCTCGAATCACGTTATTGAGCGTTTCTTTCTCGTTCATAGCTACAGAATCTGCATCCAAAGGTATTTAGATAGTGTTGAACCTAAGGGATATACTTACTATCTTTTTAACGTTTGAAAGGGTTAAAATTAGAGAGAGAATTCGAAAAAAAGGAACACATTCCGTTCTTTGACATTGAACACTGAAACATTCTGTCTAATCAACATTGTACTACTAAAGTATTTTAAAATTATATATAAGAAGTTAATTGAGTAAGTTTGACTTATTAAAACTATTCAAATCCCATCAATAATTCCAATAATTAGATTGACACCATAAGACCAAAGTTTATTTTAGCCAGAAGTTTCCATCAAAGTAAAACTTTTCAAAGATGCCATTCATTCCATTTAATACTGCAACTTACAAATCATCTGCCTTAGGCAGCTCTATTGACAAAGATCGATCGTCAAATTTGAATTCTAATTCAAGGCCAAGATCCCACTCCATTTTGAGATCCAATTCACATTCTCAGGTACAAACCCAAATCAATTCACATACCATGTCAAGTTCCAATTCACGCCCTGGATCACATTCTAATTTGCTTGGATCAAGCTCAAATTTTCCAGGTAACGAACATATCACAGTAAGTAATTCTAATAATAATAGTGGTAGTAATTCACCCTCACTTCAACATCAAGGTGGATCACAACTAAGAAGGAAGAAATCTGTTGGTAGTGCAATTTTCAGTTTAGTTAATTCAATTAGGCCAGCTACACCATCATCACCACGTCAAAGGGGGTCTCAATTACAATCTCAATCATTACCAAGATCACGATCAACATCTATATCATTATCAAAACAGGGATCGAGTAATAATCTCATGGGAAATACTAGCAACAATAAAAGTACCAATACTACTACTACTACTAATAATAATAATAACTCAAATGATTCAAATAATGGGAAGCTTGAAAATGATTCATTGGTTAATCCATTTGATGTTTCTATAAGTGAAGAAATATTTAGGTCATTTATTCGCACAAATAATGGAACCCCTGAGAATGTTCATAATATTCAAACTAATCAAACAAATCATCCATTAGATACGGTTGTCAGCAGTGAAAACAAAAATCAATTTTCCGGTTCAGGATTGGTAAATAATTTCAATTCAGAAGGACCAAATACATCAAGTAGTGGTTTTGATCCATTTAATAATCAAGCCGTTAATGCGGGAGCTAGAACTTCACCATCACCACATATTTTCCAAAGTTTTGATAATATTGGGAATGATATTGGGAACGATATGCAGGTGAATATGAATATGAATAATAGCGTTGTTATAACTAATGAAAACAATTCAACACATAACACATTTAATCCCAGTTCATATAATATATCTAATAGTCAAACAATTGGTAACTTTAGAGAATTTACAGATGATTATAACGGAAATACAAATGGTATTGAAAATGATATGATAAGATTTATTAATCCAATAAATAACTTCAATACCATCAATGAAAATGAAACTGATGTTAATGTGAATGGCAATAATAATCCTGGTCTTAGAACGAGGGGCAATACGTTAAGAAATGACAATGTTGGATCTACTAATATGAATCTTGATAATAATCAAACTATTGGGAATACATTCAATAATCCAATTACAATTGAAGATATTAACGAAGACTTTGTAATAGGTGGAGAGGAAGAAGATGTTATGATGACCGATAGCAATGATAATGATAATGATAATGATAATGATAATGATACGAAAGAAAAGGACAAATATAAAGAGAAATTTTGTGACTCTAATGGTAATTATTCAATTAGATTGACACCATCAATTGATCATTCAAGTACACATGCCTATATGTTTTTTGGGCCTATTATTAGAAAAATTAAACCAGGAATGAAATTATTGATTGGCAGATATACGGAGAAAAACAAGAAAGCAGCAATTGCAGCATCGGGATCTAGTGCTCCAATTGTATTTAAGAGTAAAGTTGTTTCTAGAGAACATGGAGAATTAACAGTTGATGAAGAAGGTAGATGGTATATTAAAGATGTTTGTTCAAGTAGTGGTACTTTTTTAAACCATGTTAGATTATCAGTACCCAATAAAGAAAGTGAGAATGTATTAATTAAAGACTCGGATATTTTACAATTAGGAGTTGATTACAGAGGCGGTTCAGAGGAGATCTACCGATGTGTTAAAGTTAAGATCGAATTGAATCATTCCTGGAAAAAGAGAACTGCCAAATTCAGTAAGGAAGCACATGAAAAGTTGAAGATGTTGACCAACAACCGAGTAGCAGGTGGTGAAGGAAGTGGTAGCGGCAGTGGTGGTGGTGGCGGCGCTGAAGACAGTAATCGCAGCATTGCGCAGTTGAATCCTTGTGTTATTTGTTTGGATGACATCAAGGCGTGTCAAGCGGTGTTCGTGAGCAGCTGTTCCCACTCTTGGCATTACCGGTGCATCAGACCGCTTTTGGTGAAGACGTATCCGCAGTTTTTGTGTCCGACGTGCAAAGCGGTGTGCGACTTGGAAAGCGTTGACAGCGAGAGCGAGAGCGAAAACGAGAAGAGCGAAGAGGACGAATGAGGCAAAGAGAGAGGCTGGCCGGACAAGCGGTCTTTGTTATCAGCGAAAAGTCCGTGTGCGGCGAAGGAGATTGTTCGTTTCTAGTTGGTTTTTAGTTGGTTTCCCGTTGGAATTCGCAGATTGCGTGGAGATTTGTCGATGCAAGTGGCCGTTAATCGAATAGGCATCGAATAAGCATCGAATAAGCATCGAATAAGCATCGAATAAGCATCGAATAAGATTGGAACAAGAGTCGACTGGGATTCGAATAGTGCCAATTTTTCTGGCATCTTTTTGCCAATTTTTTGTCCATTTCCTGGTGACAGATCAGAGTATATAATGGTTGGGGCCTGCTGATGCTGGATTAAGGTTGTGTCTTTTATTTGCTCTTAGAGAGAAGGTTTTAAATTCTTACTCCCTTTTCTTCTTTTTTCTCCACTTAGTGTCATTTAACTAGAAGATATTATACATCAATCATGGCTGACGTTTTCAACGTTCAAATCTTCTTCATTGTCTTCAGAGAAGCCCTTGAAGCAGTTATTGTCATTTCTGTTCTTTTAGCCTTTGTCAAACAATCCATCGGTGAAGATAATAAAAAGCTAGCTAAAAAATTAACTATCCAAATTTGGGCTGGTTCTATTGCTGGTATCATCATCTGTTTAGCAATTGGTGGTGGTTTTATTGGTGCTTACTACTCATTAGGTAAAGATATTTGGGGTGGTGCAGAAGATTTATGGGAAGGTATTTTCTGTATTATTGCAACCGTTCTTATTTCTGCTATGGGTATTGCTATGGTTAGAATTAATAAATTACAAAGAAAATGGAGAGTTAAAATTGCAAGAGCTATCTTAACTCCACCTGCGAAGAAGTCTGATAGATTTAAGATCGGTTATTTATTAAAGAAATATTCCATGTTTATCTTACCTTTTATTACTACTTTAAGAGAAGGTTTAGAAGCTGTTGTTTTCGTTGGTGGTGTTGGTATCTCTGAAGCTTCCGCAAGAGCATTCCCATTACCTGTTGTCTGTGGTATTATTGCCGGTGTTGCTGTTGGTGCCTTCCTTTACTATGGTGGTTCTGCAATTTCTTTACAAATTTTCCTTTGTTTCTCAACTGCAATCTTATATTTAATTGCTGCTGGTTTATTCTCAAGAGGTGTTTGGTATTTACAAACTAATGAATTCAATAAAAAAACTGGTGGTGATGCATCTGAATCAGGTTCTGGTCCAGGTTCTTATGATATCTCCCAATCTGTTTGGCACGTCAACTGTTGTAATCCTGAATTAGATAATGGTTGGGATGTCTTCAACGCTTTATTAGGATGGCAAAACTCTGCAACTTATGGTTCGGTTATTTCTTACAATGTTTATTGGTTATCATTGATTATCTTATTAAGTCTAATGTTATTCGAAGAAAAGAAGGGTCATTTACCATTTGTTAGATTTGGTTTCAGACACTTAAACCCATTATATTACATTAAGGGTAAGAAGAAGAACGAATTAACTGCCGAAGAAGAAGAAGCTTTATTCCAAGAAGCAAAGGTTCAAATTCATGAACACGCTAAAGATGAACAACAATTAAATTGATCCAAAATTAATCTAGTCTTCTTTTAATTTTAAATTCTTTTTATTTTCTTAGTTTATTTTTTGACTCAATTTAATCTTCACTATGTTCTTTTTTTTAATCCAATTTTTCTCATAATCAATGATTTCTAATTCATTGGCTTCTTTTTTTTCTCATCATAGCTTAATATATATATGATTCTATATACATATAACATAATATAATATAATTTACTTGTATAAAATATTATACTTATTTTCTAGATACTTCTTTTTTCTTCACATGTATTGATGAACATTTTCCAAACGATTGAAAATTCTTGATACTTTAAATTATCTTTCTCAACGTACTCATCAATTGACTTTACAAAATTTTGGCCTAAAACAGCGTATATTTTTTTAATCTCACCAACTGAATTGCATTCAAGCATCCATTCACAAATCATTAACTTCATTAATTCCCAAACTATATTCTGCTCTTCATAAGTGTATTCATTCACTTGTGAAATAGTAGCTTTGAATAGCTCATTACTAAAATCTTCTATACTTGAACATCTTAAAATACCATATAAACACCTCAATCCATCGTTGAAAGCAAATTCATCCTCATTAGTCTTACTTAATGATTTGATCATATTGATGATAATCAAATTTGCAAACTCAAAACTAAGTTGAAGTTCCGTTTCAAAATTGAAAGAATAGTAAAATAAATAGTATAATTCTAGCTTGACTTTAGTTTCGATATCTGCAACCGTCAACAAACCAGTCAAAAAGTGAATATTTTTGATGATACTTTCTAAAATAACATCATGATATTCGGAATTCAAAAAGGCACCTCTAATAGTTTTCAATTTATCACTTATTTTATACCATTTAAAATCTCGAAGTTGTCGTTTATTAAAATATTTTAAGAATTTGAAAATATTCTTAACCCCGATCTTATTATTGAATTGGCCGTCATTTAATAAACATCTGTTTTCAAACTCATCCCAATTTCCATAAATCATGTTTAAATAAACATGTAAATATGTCGGTCCAATTTTACCCAATTTTATTGTTTGTTGTTGAGTATAATATGCATCATCTAATGTTTTCTTATTATCAATGATTATGTTATTCTCAGATTGAATTGTATGACCTGTGATTCCGTTTACACTCAAATCTTCGCAACTTACTCCAACCAGTAATGAAATAGGTTGATTAGTTTTCAAATTGGTATTAAAATTTGAACACAATTGTAAATCAAAATTTAAGTCAGATGTGCTTACTTCAGAATCATAATGATCAGGTTCATTAGTGGAGTATGCTTTTGATATTGATGTCGTTTCAATGCTAGAGATAGAATATACTTTTTCAACTGGATATTCAACAGAATCACAATATTCAGATTTGCTGGATAATCTATTATTACATACACTTTCGAATTTGGTGTGATAGCCATACTTATTTTCAGTATCTGAGTATTCAAAATCATTAGCTTCATCTGCGTAAATATCAATAATACTATCATAACCAATATATTCTTGTTTTTTTTTTGATGGTTCATTTTTCCAAAAAAATGCCATTTCACCAACTTTTTGAGGTAGATCCCATTTCAAAGAATACACTTTTTCAACATCAACAGCTGCTTTTGTTTTATTAAAGGAATGTTCTAAACCAAGATTCCAAAAGCTTGAATCATTATCATGAGCCTGATTTTCACCTCCAACTTTAAGATGCTTTTTCTTATTTCTAACCTTCAGAATATCATCACTGTCAATAAAATTATTATCCAATGAAATAATCCAAACACTGAACAACAATAAACAAGAAAATATAAATGAAATGGTAATAAAACATGCAATGAATCCATAAAATTTAACTTGAATATTCAGATCATTGATTTTTTCATCACATACATTATCAACATAATATAAAAGTAAATCTAACAATTCTTCTGGCATTATATTTGGATCATCTTCAAAGGTTGGGATGGTGGGTTCCACAAGATAGTTTTCTTTTGGAACATCTGCAATATAAAAAGTGTTAAAAAAGGTGCTGAGCCGTGTTAGTAAAATAAAAATGAAATGAAATGTAGATTACTATGAAAAAAACAAGTAAGTTAATTACTATTATTGTTTGAGGGCATAAGAGCATCAAAAAAGGAGTCAAAAAGTTTGGACATAATGTGTTTGTATTTGTCAACAGTTTTTTTTAAAAGAAACAAGCTTCGTCTTAAGTGATTACAATATCTTTGCTCCTTTTGGAAGGTCAAAAACCAAAATAGCAACCTCGCGAGTCGACTTTCATCTTTTGTTACTGGATTTGCTAATAATTACGTTAAAAGGACATATAAGTATATACGGATTAGATATAAATAGTGTAGAAAAATATATAGAATAAATAGATGAAGGTATAAAATTTGCTTAAAAAAATAGAAAATACTGATTTGCAAATACAAAGATTATTTCTAGTTCTTTCATCTTGAAATCAACTAGTTGAAATACTCTTAAAAATAATACCTATAGTTTTTTTTTGATTTTGATTATTTGAATCTTTAATATTATATTAACATAAAATGTATATAAAATTCTATCATGATTTTATAGGTCAATTGATTTCTACATGCATCCACAAGTTAAATAATAATAAAAGAGCAAAAGATGAGTTGAAAATTTGTATGAATTGAATATGGTTGGTATGCTAATAAAATAAATAAGGTTTCATAAACATTTTGTAATTAAACAGTGTTTTTGAAGTTCATTGGACCTTCAGTGTATCTTGGAGGTGCATTTCTATCATACATAATACCACCTGGTCTCTTTGGTGGAATAATTGGATCTGGATGCTGGAATTTAGCTAATAATTCTTCAGTCTTTGCAAGAACTCTTTCAAGCTCAAGTGGATCTGAAATATTTTTGTTTTGTTCAAATCTAAGTCTGATTTCAGCAGCTTTTTCTCTGTAAAATGAGTTTTGGTTGATCCAATTTCTAGCAGTTCTTAAAGCTTGTCTGTAAAGAAGTGCAACATGTTTAGCATTTTGTGGGGAAAAAGGAACAGGTGCAGGCATGGTTAATAAATGTCTATCCTCTAGAAAAAAGAGATATACAGTTACTATTATAGTATTGTACAATCAATATCTCAAAGATATTGAAGAAAATACAAGAAAAACAGAGTGGGGAGCGCAACATCATAGCGGTGCACGGGTGAAATATAAAATGTAGTGTTTCAAGTCGATAGACCTTTTTCTTGTTTTTGTCAACTTCTTTGTACCATGAATTGTTTAGTGTTTCTACAACAACAATGATTATTGTTTGGAATGGGATTGAATAAATTGTTTATTTAATAATGACTATAGCTCCAGGACAAACATCTAAACTGATTTCAACGAAACAGGAAAGCGTAAATAAATCACATAATGGCAATGTTGAACAAAAATTAACTAAGGATTTGAATTCAGGAATTACAAAGGTCACAGAATTTCTTGAAGATTTCAACGCAACAAAATCGACAAAATTACTTCCAATGATACCAAAAGTAACAAAGGCATCAAAAGCCTCTAAAAAAATATCTAAGATACCCAAAAAAATAAAGGAACTAAAAGAACCCAAAGATGCAGATCTTTCTAAAAGTTTGGCTGGTTGTTTAACGTGTAGACAGAGACACAAGAAATGCTCACGTTCAAAGCCCGTTTGTATAACTTGCTTGAAAAGTTCTTATTTGTGTTTATGGAGAGAACCAGGCACAAGGTTTAATGATTATTCTGTACCTTTAATTCATACCAATGTTTCAACTGGTAGAATTATTAAACCCAATAAGGGCTATCCTGACCTTTTAATCGATTCTCCAATTGATATCAATTCCATTGATAATATGGGCTATGTTAGCATACAGAATGAATTTAATCTAGAAAACGATTCTTCTGACATAATTGTGGCTCAAAAAGCTGTATCTGTTCTTAACGAGTTTCTCAATTCTAACGATAAGCTAAATGACACAGTCAATAAAAGAGACGAAAATGGAAGAATACAAGAAGACGAAGAAATAAAAGTGAAGAATGAAGTAAAGGAAGAAGAAGAAGACTCAAGTGAGGAGTTAGAAGAAGAAGAAGAAGAAGAAGAAGAAGAAGAAGAAGAAGAAGAAAAAGAAGAAGAAGAAGAAGAAGAAGAAGAAGAAGAAGAAGAATCAAATGAGAAGTCAGAAGAAACGAAAGAGGAAGAAGAATCTGATGATGACTCAGAAGAAGAGGGAGCAGAAGGGGAAGATGAGGAAGCAGAGAAGGAGAAAGAAGAAGAAGAAGAAGAAGAAAAAGAAGAAGAAGAAGAAGAAAAAGAAGAAGACGAACACACAGAACAACAAGCAGAACGGGAAAACGAAGAACAAAAAGATAAAGAAGGTAATGAGAAAAAGAAACCCATAAATGGAATTACAAACGCAAACAGTAGCAATTCAACATCAAATAGTAAAAAAAAAGCCACTCATGATATTAATTTAGAAACCTCAAATATATTTAGTTCGAAGACTGTTGGTAATGAATCCACTAGTGAAAATAAGGACAAAAATATTTCCACAGATTCAGAGCAGTTGATCTCATTGCAATTTGAGGTTCAAAATAATTCAAAAAATGAAAGCAACTCTTCATCTGGCTCTATATATGAAGGGCAATGGAAGAAGTTCAAAGATTTTATAAACAGCCTTACCACTAAAGACGGTGGCGATGAAGTTATCGAGCAAGACAAAGAAATACTTCCTCTTACTTCTTTAAAAGTAGAGAACAATGATTACAAAGCTGAAATAGAACAATCATCAGATATATCGTTTGAGTCTAAAAATAAAGAATTGGTTTTGGCTGGAAAGGCAGATACTATAGATATGAATATAAATACTATAGATATTGTCAACTCTCATGCCATAATGAAATCACAAATCGAACAACAATTGCAGATAAGTAAGATGGCAACCACACCCACACCACCACTTTCACCCCTAAAAATAGAACATAACTCACGAACAAGGAAGAAAGAGGTCAAATTTACCCCTAAAAGTCTCATGAACAGAATACGGAAAGATAGACTTATTCAAAGCAGACCAAAAAATATTAATGAAAGTATCAAAGCCTTAGATAATCTTTTGAATACTGTTGAACCTCTCGATATGGAAAAAGTAAAGAGTGACAAAAGGAGATCTAAATATAGAGAGCCCCCAAAACACATTGATGTACAATCCCTTCCCAAAGAAATTTCACAGTTTCTTAACCCTTGAATTGTGTAATTATATGCTTCTTTTCTAAATACAATTTACTTCATACATAACGTAGGCTCGAGTACTGTAAACAATATATTTTATTAAGATTATTATTAATCCGAAAACAATACGATGACAGAAAATTGTTCTCTCGCTGTGCCTAGCGAATGATTTTCAAGTTAATGAATCTGATGTTTCCGGGGGCCTTGTTGTTATTTCCTATGATTTAGCATTAACTTCTGTTAATTTCCACTTCAATTGAATTCAATATGTCTCAACAGTTGAAGAGTAGAGCCAATGCAGGTTCTGAAAAAGAACAATTGCAAGCTAAATCTGAAGAAATTTCTAAAAATAGTCTACTGGCTAACCTTCCAGATTATGCTATTCAAATCTTGTACAAATACAATGAAAAAACTAAGAAGACTGATCTAGAATCAGAAGCTAACTTAAAAGTACTAATAAGTCTTTTAAAATTGCATGGTTTTGTCATTGATGTACGTCCCGATAAAAATACGAATTTGTTAATTGTATTAGTTACACTGAATGATGCAGCATTTGGAAGTTTAGTTGAATTATCGAATAGAGTTGATAGTTTGTTTGATATTAAACAAAATCCAACAAGTGATGAAAAAATTTCAACTGCTGAAAGGTTAAGATTGATTCATTTGAAATTGACATTACCAAAGTCTAAAGGTGGCTGTGGTATCATTGTTGGTAAAAACAACGTTAAAAATATTGTTCCAGTCAAACATCTTTTCAAGTTAGACAATGAAGCAAAAGCGAATATGAAGAATATTGGTAAAATTGTTAAGAAGGCAGTTCGTGTCAAAAATTCTTCATTTTTAAAAGAAACTTTTGGCTCAAAATATGCCATTTACTATAATTTTGTTCAAGCTTATGTTTCATCAGTTGGTTGCATTGCTATTTTCGGTATTGCTGCATGGTTTTTCCTGGGTAACTTTTCATTAATTTACGCAATAATTAATCTTTTTATTGGTCTCACCTGTTATTTATGTGTTTATGCAAGTGAAAGAAAATTGAAGAACGACTGGAACTTGAATAATATTTCTAAAACTGAAGTCATTAAACTTGATGAACATGATTTGATTCCAAAATGGAAAGTTTTACTTCGTCAATTTTGTTTTATTCCAATTACTTTAAGTAGTGCTACTGCATTGTTTACAACTCAGTTCTGTTGTTTTCTTTTAGAGATCTTTATTACTGAAATCTATCAAGGGCCATTCAAATCCATTTTAGCATTATTACCAACAGTTCTTCTTGTTGTTTTAGTTCCTGTTGTTACTATGATCTATGGTATCGTTGCAAAGCAATATTTAGCATTTGAAAAGAATCCAACCCAAGAAGGTGAAAATGAATCACTTACAATTAAAATGTTTTTGTTCAACTGTCTTGCATCGTATTCTCCATTATTGATTACGTCCTTTATTTATTTACCAATTGGTTATTGCTTGGACCCATATCTTCAAACTATTAAAGCAATGCTTACAAAGGCAACATCTGTGTATAGTTATGTTCCAACCATTCCAACATTAGAAGCAGAATACAAAGTTAATAATATGAGAATGTCATCGCAAATCTTCTACTTCATGGTTATAAACCAAGTTGTTGGTACTTTTGTTGAATTTGTTGTTCCAATAATTTTAGCTAAAGTTTTAAACATTGGCAAGATTTCCAGTTTTTTAGGCACTCCAGCATCAACAAAACAATTAGATTTCAAGAAACTTGATGATGAAGAAGAACATGAATTTCTTGAGCTTGTTCGTTTACAATTTTCTAAGCCAGAAGCTTTTATTGATGATGATTACAGACAGCATATTTTACAATATGGTTTCTTAATGTTATTTGGTCCTGTTTGGACATTGGGTGCGTTAAGTTGTTTCATTTTTGGTATTATTCAACAAGAGGGTGATTATATGAAATACATTAAACTAGCAAAACCTGTAAATAGTGCACGTAGTGAATCTTCAGAGCCTTGGGTTTCATTCATGCGTTATTTATTGATTATTGGCTCATTTGTTTCAATTGCCATTACATTAATGTATAATAATGGTGTCACCTCCAAAACCGATGAAATTTTTAGTTATGTTGGCCAAACAAGTGTTGATAATTCTTGGGTTGTTATTATTGGTGGCTCATTAATTTCTGTTGTTACCATGCAAGTCATTATTTATTGTTTCGAAACCGTCATTGACCACGTTTATGATTCTAATGAATTGAAAGAATTCTCCAAAGAAGTTGAAGCTACTAATTTAGTTGCTAAATTTTCAAAGAGAGAGGACGAATCAAATGTGGACGTTGAACATGTTTTGGAAGAAGCAATTGCAATTCAATCTAAATTTTAGATAACTCAACAATGTATCATGTTTATTATATTACAAAACCTCTATTTTTAATTATTATTTATCTTTAAAAACAAACTATCATTTTTATACAGTGTATATATCAACCTTAGCACGCTTCCAAACAGATGATAAATAAGATTCAACAACTTCTTCATCATCATCACCATTACTTTCTTCATTGGATTTATGTATTTTCTCCATATCCTTTACATCAGGACACTTAACTTGCATCAAGGAGTAAGTACCTTTATTACCATCAGAACGTAAAAATGAACCCGGGTTAATAACTAGTGTGTTTTTCACAATTTTAGCAAAAGGTTTAACTACTGAAGGTAAAACAAAAACTTCAGGTAATTCATCATCAAATTCAGTTAGCCCAAGATAGGAAGTATCAATTGGAAATGCGGTTTTATTTAATGAAGTTGGTGCAGGATTAACAGGATAAAATTGCCTTTGATATAATATATGCTCAAAAATTCTTTCAATTCTATTAGAGTTTGTTTGAGAAGTTGGTATATCCTTTAAATCCCTAAAAATATCAGTATTTGAAATTCCAAATGACAGTTCATTTATATTAAAGCATGCAGGGTTTGGGAAACATTTGAAGTTTTTATTCAATCCTAAAAGCTTTCTGTTAAATGAAGGTTGCGGATATGGTATATGGGGATTTGATATATCGAAAGTGTGTGGAATCATGATTGTACGTTGACACTTAATTTCATTTAATATTGGTGACAGAAATGAATTGAATAAATCATCTAGATTCTTCAAGTCACCAATATCATCATCTGAATTGAAGAATGAGTTTGTTAAGATATTTGGAATAGTGTTTATATCAATAAATGGGCCTAACATTATAATTATATCAGGCCGAACATTGTTATTCATATGGTTTATGAAGTTTTCTAAATGTGTAAAGTTTAAAGAATTTTTAGGATGATATGGGCCCGAAGTAATCACAACTTTTAAATTATCATCACCGATTATATTAGCAAATTTCAATATTTCATCTTCAGAATATGAAGATGATCCAAGATATGGTAATTTTAAATTTTCCAAAACTTTAAAACAGTTACCATTTGGATTCATTCCACGGAAAGCAACTATTTGCCCTGGGAAGAAAGAGAAATTTTTGACAGTTGAAAGATCAAGTGGAATTCTACAACCAAACCCAATTGATCTTGAGGTTTCTAAAAACAAGGACTCTAAATTTAATTCAGTTGTTAGAGCTGTTGGAGAATCTGGTACAATCCTACCAACGGTGTAAATTTCCGATTGAGATTGACGAGTAGGATCAGCAAATTGTGAATCTTCTAATTTATATGAATCAGCAACAATTTTTGTAAAATTATCGATTCTTTCATCTAAATAATCTGCAATCTCTAATAATTTCAAGTTCATTGTTCTATATTTATACTTATCCTTCAAGAAGTTCGCAGCTAATTTGATACTTTTATTTATGATAGTTGTTTCTTTATCTTTGATCCCGGAGTCACTATTAAAAGTTTCAAGTAGTTGATTAGATTCAATGGTTTTATAAGAATCTTTAACCGGCGATGATGAAAAGTTTAGTTTTCTCTTTTTAACTGTTGACTGATCTGGTTGTTTTGAATGTTTATGATTAATTTTCATGTTGTTTTCAGTGGCCAACTTCATTTTATTTTCTAAAGTTAATTTTTCTTGAATATATTTTTGTAACGGGTCCAAGTATTCAACTGAAATCTTCAAGTTTGAATTGTGTTGTTCAGTAAACGCAAATGCTTCCCAATTTGCGAATAATTCATGTTCAGATAGCCCAAATAAAGAACATAAATGGTGACATTTCTCCAGAACAACAGGGTCATTAGCTGTTTGGCCAAACATTCCTATAAACTGTGCATCTGTCATGGTTTTGTGGTTGATGCTGGAAGAAAGATGATGTTGATACTTCAATCATTCAATACACGTAAAGAAATAAAATCAACTGAAGTTAAATTTTACGCGTGAATTAAAAAAATGAGAAAATGTTTTCAACATACTATAGGAATATTAAATATAGTGGGAATACAATTGAGGTAATAATAACTGTATCCTCATTTTAGCAAAACGTCACAGAAATTATATTAGTTTTCACTATATATGTTTGATAAATTGTAATATAAAGAGTACTATGTATTATACGAAATTGATAAATAATCTGTTATCAGTGGTTAATAAAAAGCAACATTAACATCAAGGACTAATAATTTAATCATCTCTTTTTTCTTTTGCAGGTTCTTCAGTTCTAACTGGTGATGCATCTCTCTTCTTAGTTTCATCCTTGGATTCATCTTTTGAGTCTTTTCTACCTCTTTTGTTGTGGTTCTTCTTACCTTTACCACCTCTTCTTTCACCGAATTTTTGTGCTCTGCTTTCATCATATGCTGCTTTACTGACAATATCTAATTCAACATCACCGTATTTTAATTTGTTTTCATTTTGATCATTTAAGATTTTTTCTGCATCTTCTGCATTTTTGAATTCAACAAAACATGAACCAGTGAATTTTTTTTCCTTGTTCTTCTTCATTCTGACCTGATTAACTGGCGCAATGGTTCTGAAAAAAGTCAATAATTCGTCCAATGTAGATTCTGTTGGTAACTTGTCGGCATGAATTGATCTTTTATTAATATTGATCTGAATTTCATTATAGTTTTTTGGTAAAGGAATCTTTCTTCTAACCATTTCACCGTTTTCTGAAACTTCCAAAAGTTCAGTTGATTTTCTTAATGCTTCAACAATATTTTCAATTGGTCTATACTTTTTCATTCTTTCAAATTGTGAAATAGTTTGGATTGGAACCCAACCATCATTTGCGTTTTGTGTAGTGAAGAGGAATCTATCGTTAAGAAGATTGGACTCGGAGAAATAGAACTCAACTTGATTAAGAATAGCTTGTTGTGTTTGTTCGTCAGACATGGTGTGTATGTATTGTGAATTGAGATCAAGAGTAAAAGAGAAAAGTTTTTGGAAAAAAGAATAAAAATATTTGTCAAACTGAAATAAAATTTTTCACTTTCTTTTACTCTTCACGAACAAAGACCCCAATAAGAATCACTCCTAGTATCAATTTATTACACATCATTCTCTGTAATTGCTCACTATAACCATCAACTAACCCAACATTGCTCCATATAGTCATTGTGATATGTTCATTTAAATTAAAAACAGAATGTTCATGTCCGTTTAAATCATCTTTAATCATATCTTCATACTCAATAACAACAACACGCTTATCATTTTTGAACAATTTGATAAATTGGTACCCACAGTCGACAATAACAATCTTGCCAGTAGTGTGATGATTATCAACCATGTATTTAACATACTTGATCCAATCTTTTGTATTTGTGTAACGTATAATTACGCCCCTGGTAGATTCATAAACATGTAATTCACCATCAATCGTAATGGCATTTTTTAGTTTTGCAATTGATAATTTAATCAGTTCATAATCATTAGGTAAATTATCAATTCGTAGTAGATCTAATAGATTACATTCAGTTACTATATTCATGTTAAGTTATAAAAATATGTGTGTTTGGTTAATAAAATTACATATAAAAAAGGAAAGAAAGATTAGGAAACAACAATAGAAAAAGAAAAATACGTTAATCTCGTTTTCACTTTTTTTTATTCGACAATTTATTAATTGTTAATATTCTTATTTATTGAAATACATTAATAATTCTTCAATAATAAATCCATAAACCGGAAGGAATATGTTATCATTAGCATCAATAATACCTTCAAATAATGAACATAAGATTGCGCATGTAATTCTATTGCTCCATTTGAGTGCCATTAGTGGTTCAGTTCCAATATAGAAATAGTCAAGAATAACATAACCTAGAAGGATGCCAACAGCCATTGCAAAACTACCTTCAAAGGATTTGTCAGAATTTGGATATTTTAATTTGCCAAATTTTTTACCAATGAGTGACGCAAACGAATCACCTAATCCAAGACTGATTAATCCAATATAACTTGATTGTTTTTGATTATCAACATTATTTATCCAAAATGGTAAAGAAATACCAATAACCAGATAAATGTAACTTAAGATAAATTTTCCTTGAGAATCCTTTTGATCTTCATACTTAGCAAATAATGCTTTGATGAATGAACCAAACGGTGGTAATTCATTAGCTCTAATAATTTCAATAAAGATTAAAATACCCAAGATTCCAAACAAAGCAATCGATGTTAGTTCAGGTTCAATAATCATTGGCTTAATAAGGAATGCAAATGCAACAAAATGCCAGACCTTTCTCTTCAATGACAGATTAACATTCAATTTATTGAATGTGGTGAAAATCAATGGGACTAAAATTAACGCAGATACTATCCAGGTTTTGAAAATCGTCAAACGAGTTGATGATTCATTAATAAAGTCAATTAACCAATTTAATGGAAATTTGTTTAGCGCCTTTAATAATAACTTATCACTGATAATTAATCCTGCCGCAAAGAAAATCAAGTATGCAATTGCTAGTATTGAATATTTCAAAGATTTTTCATTTTGATTTTTATAAAATTCAATTAAAGGAGATGCAAATATTAAACCAATGATGAATGATAAGAACAAATTTTTGAAAACAAATAATGTAATGTTTGCTTCTTTATAATTGATAAAATATGATAAAGATGTAATTAAAATAGACATGAATGATTTTTCATATATTGGAATGTGTTCCCCAACGAATTTATTAATCATTTCATAAAAGAAACAAGAAGAAATTGGGATTGATAATATTTGACCTGTGAAGGTAATATTATTACTGCCAAATTGGATTAAAATCACATATGAGATCATGAGTCTAACAAAGACATTCATATAACCTAATTGAACAATACAACATGCAATAATGATGAGTTGCTGAGGTGATTTTATCAGAATCACCAATAATGGGAAAAGCACACTATAAATATAGTTGAAATCTAATAAATTTGGCTCAACTTTAGTTCTACCGGAGTCAAAATGACGAAATTTGGAATTTAAGACCGCAAATCCTTGCAATAGAGCTGCTAACAAAACGCAACCTGTAGTCAATAAAGGATCTACACTTTGGTTTGTCTCTTTGAATCCTAGATAAAGTAAGTTTGTAATGAAGCACATCATGAATATTTGAAAAAGGTGTCTTGTATTTATAGTGGTATCTACTAATCCGAGATAGTATGAAAACACGCCAAGTTTTGTAGGTTCTTCGTCATCAATACTTTCATTATTTTGTGATTTTTCAACTTGATTGGGTTCATATTTGGAATCTATATTATAATCGAGAGCTGAAGAAGTATTTTTACTAGTACGATGGGTGACCGTTGTATTGATTTTCTTTGATTTCTTCGGAGGCATGTTGCTAAAGGAATTGTAGATGGAAAAAGAAAGAAGGAAAGGGTAGACGTATAATTACGATTATTCAAGCTGGTTCTTTTACCTTCTATTCTTTATCAACAACTTATCGACACCACTACTGGACAACTCGTGCGGCATTCTGAAAAAAGGTAAAATGAAACATCCAAATTCGTGGGAAAAAAAAAGAACTCCCCCATAAAAGAACAAGGAAATCATTAGAACGATTTTTGTCATTCTTGTGGGAAAAAATCGTGACCAACTAGCTAGAGAGTGATATATATATATATACACATATATATATAATTGGAACCATTACATTAATTATTACACAACACGAATCTAATTCTATCTAATGACCGTTGTTAGGAGGTCTTGAACCGAAAATGGCAGTGCCCACTCTGACAGCAGTACTACCTTGTTCAAGCGCTTGTTCGTAGTCACTACTCATACCCATACTCATATGCAAATCTTTCAAACCAAACTTTTCTTGTAAATGTTTCTTACAATCACCAAGTACAACGAATTCTGGGTTAAGACCATTGCTGTGACTAGCAGCATAACTGCCAATAGTCATTAATCCCTTGAATTCAATGCAATGGCAATCTTCGATTATGGTACGAACCAATTCATCAAGCTCTTCACCTGGTTGGCAACCGCTTTTTTGTTCTTCACCTGAGGTATTGACTTGAATGAGAACACCAATTTTTGGGAATTCAGTTTGTTTTCTTGTATCATTAAGTTTTTTCGCCTTTTTGATAGTATCTATAGTTTCCACTGTATACAAGTTAGAAATGTTCTTTGCAAGATCTTTACATTTATTAGTTTGCAAACCACCAATAAAATGCCACTGGATATCCTTTGGTAACACTTTTGCCTTTTCAATTAATTCTTGAACGTAGTTTTCACCGAAATGGCGGTACCCAACATCGTATAACGCCTGGATATCGCTTGCTGGTTTCAATTTGGACACACAGACCAGTTGAGCGGTCCCGTGACTCTTGGTGCCAACTGTTGCTTTGATGGAGTTTGCCTTGGCAACAAGGTCTGCTGCTCGTTCTGTGGTGTACGCTAGGGACATGTTTGGAATATACTGCTTGCACAACAACCGGGTGGTACTGAATGCTCTGGACATGAACTAGCTCTAAAGAAGCAAGCACATATCTGTTCTACACAGAGAAATCTAATGACTTTTACAACCTCGTAAAGCTTAAAAGAACCCTTGTACAATTCTTTTCCCGACGAAATCCGCGGCCCCGCGCGAAACAATCACCGCCACTTTCCCGCCGGAATCTGAAGTTTTGTGGGAACCCCCACCGGCCGCCCCGCCGGCCGCCCCACGAACTTCGCCCATCACGCCGACCACGCCCGCGCTCGTCCGTACAAGCCCTGCAAACTGCCCACGGGCCTCACCGCCGGCCACCACGTCAAAATGCATCCGCCCCAGCGTTCTCGACACGCTGGCCGTTTCTCCCATGGGGCTTTCCCACAATCTGCCCGTTTGCAACAGCTGTGCCCACCGATGTTGGAAGGTGGGTTCCGACATGGACGGTCCAGAATGAAACAGGGTTTTCAACGCAAGACAGAGTTTCAGTTGAAGGTCTCCGATTTGAATGATAGGTTCTTCCTCTTCAGCATACACCTCATGTAACGTGTGCTGAAACGTAACAACGCCTTGACTTGTTCGTTCAATATTGGATATCGAATATCCCCCACTCTGTCCAACCACATCACATGTAGCTCCATGAATATGATGACTGATCTCAACATTGGTTTTGCCTTGTTTATAACTATCTCTGTTAATTCTAAATGTGATTCGGATATTAGAGTCTTCATTCTTGTATAGAATACCCTGGTCAAACTTGATACTTCTGATATATCCTTCTTCCCAACCATCTGTTAGTTTTGATATTTTAATCTCCGGTAGAGTCTCAAGTGTATTTATGTCGAAAGATTCAGTAACATTCATTCCCATGGCAATTATTTGCAAATATTCAAATGATCTTTGCTTTATATCAACATTTATATTTGAACACTCTTGTTTGAATATATCTTTGATCAAGTTTTTTAATTTTTCATTTGTTAATTTATAGTAATATTGATATATACAATCAAGTATCATGATTTTACTTAAATTTGATGCTGAGGCTTGATACTTTTCAACTAAAATCTTCAATTGTAAAGTTAGATCACCAAGTTGCGCAGTTTCAACATTGTATTTCAATATTAATGTTCCCAGTTTGATAAAATTGTCACAACACCCAACACTTAATCCTTTCATGATAAACTCAATAGTTTCTAAATTGGTACCTCCGTTATATTTGAAAAGTTTGAATATTCTTTCCCATCCATTATCAATACAATTACCAATTGTTATGAAATTCTTAATAATCTTACGTGCTCCTTCTCCAATTATGCCTGAATCTTTAAATTGTTCAAAGATATTCAATATTTCATTAAATAAATAACTTTTAGTTTCAATGCTGTTGGAATTTTGTAAATTGTATAATAATATAATTACTATATCTTTAACTGATGAAAAGCTGATGTTTGGATAAATACAATTAATTAGGATATTACAAATATTCAAGTTTAAATTTATATCCTTTTCATAAATGAATTTCTTCCATAATGTAAACTCTTTCAAAACAAGAACCTTAATGTTATAATCCTTATCTTCTAGGTCTTTGACAATCTTCAATATCTGTTTAATAAATACAATTCTGACATTTACATCATCATTATACTTAATAATTTGTAAAATACTACCAATCTTCAGCTCATCATTATCATTGCATAATTTGAAGCACGACAATAGAATGTTGGAATTCATCAGTTTATTCAATGGATAAGTATCTTTATTCTCATATAGTATTTTTCCATTATTAATACAATCATTCATTGTTTGATGAACAACAATCGATAATTCTTTATGATCATTATCAAACCCCAATTCATTTAATAATTCAAATAGGTTTATAATCATTAAGCCGTATTTATTCAAATAATCAAAATCTAAACTTTCACTTTCATTTCCATTTTCACTTCCATCTTTATTTTGGATGCTGTTCATGATTTGTGAGATTTCTGTGATTTTTGCTAGAAATATACCATTTAATGAATAAATTCCATCATAATCATACTTAATCCAAGATTTGAATAGAAGACATAACGAATTAATGACTTCACAATCATTTAAATTTGTATGAACGAGTAAATTTCCAAATATTTTTAATAGTTTACCATCACTTTCAATTTTACAATTTGTGTTTAATAAGACTTTTAAAAACATGATATTCTTAACCTTTAAATCTAAGTTTGTGTCTTTATTATTAATTAATTTTATGCTTAGTTTGATAAATTCATCAAAGTTGAAATCTAATATAATCAATGGATTTAATAATATCAAATCATTTAAACTTTGAATGTCTAAATTGATATTCTTATCAGAACTGCATTTCAGATCATCCATAATCAAATTCATTACATGCTCAAAATCTTTCGCTTTAATATTCTGAAAATACAACTTTTTTAACCCTAACCATCCAACTTCTTTATTTTCAAATTCTGAATTCTTAAGTAGTTTCCAACATATCTTAATCCCTAATTTGTTAAATTCATTAATGATATCAACGTCTTGAAAAAATTCATTATCAATTCCTATTCCGTGATCATGAACATAAATCAGTTCACAAATATATTTTCTCAGTGTATAATCATCATCATTATTGCCGTCTTGTTCATTAATGGTTTTGAATTTTTGGAATATTAAATGTAATTCATGGTTTATTTTTTGTCTTTCATCATTTATACTTTTTGATGTTCGAACATTGGTTATAAATTGTTTCAATCCATTCATCGACATAATGGGAAAGTTTCCGTGTTTATCCAATCAATCAAGTAAACAATAGATCTGATATAAACAATAGTACATATATCTCATCACCCGAGGTCCACCGATCTTTCATCAAACAATCGCTAGCTTTTTTTACGTATGTATGTCCGCGTTTTATTCGTCCGCAATAAAAAAATCACTTATCACTTACATATACTGTGTAAGTTTAAGTTTACAATTGTACACAATCTTTTCTCTCTCTCTCCCTTTCTATAGATATATATAATAACATAATATAATAACATAATATAATGACATAATATACCAAATTCTAAGATTATTAAACGTTGGCGTTTTCCATTTGTCTTCTTAAATCAGCCTGTGATTTTCCATGTTTTGGAATTAAATTTTCAGCACCATGTGGTCTTTCAGCTACATTTTCATAAAATCCATATAATGGACCATTCAAAGTTGGACTGTTTGGTATTCCATGCATGGTACCCGACATATTAGCTTCACCTGTATTTATTCTATTTAATTCTCTGACCTTTTCCTTTGCTGTACCTTTGGAAATAAATGTTTTATCTTTACTCAAACCAACAGGATTAAACATAACGATAGAATTTCTAATTTGTGATGGGCTTGGTACACTTTTATTTGGATCATTATCTTTTTTCCAATTCACATGGTCAATCGGATCAAAATTTTGGTCAATTGGCATTGCTGGTAGTGTAACTGGATTTTTATGAGATTCAGAGGAGAAATTTGTAAATGATTCTAATGTTGATGTACGCTTATTGAGTTGATGCGGTAATGGTAATTTTTCTAATTTTGCTAATCTTTTAGGTGGCATACCATTATATGTTTGTAAGCGTTGAGTCGATGGATATCCTTGTTGCGGATAAGGTGGATATGCAGGATATTCTTGTGGACTCTGTGGATATCCTTGTTGCTGTGGGTAATATTGTTGTTGTGGATAACCTTGTTGTGGATAACCTTGTTGTGGATAACCTTGTTGTGGATAACCTTGTTGTGGATATCCTTGTTGTGGATATCCTTGTTGTGGATAACCTTGTTGTGGATAACCTTGTTGTGGATAACCTTGTTGTTGTTGGGAATAGTATTGGTTTTCAAACTGTTGTTTTTCATAATCTTGTGAATTGTTTGTAGTTAATGCCATCTTTTGATGTGCAAATTGTCCACCGTTTGTATTAGAATTGTTCTCATTATATGGTAAATAAACACTTGATGAAACACTTGCTCTATTATTTTCATCACCTTCAGTAGGTTCAGGAATATCTAGTGTAAGTTTAGTTTCACTATTTACTGGTCTAGTATTAGTTTCTGGATAGTCTGATATTTTGATATTTGATGGTAGTGGTTCCATGTCTTCATCATTTTCATCATCAGTTCTTGGAATTCTTTTACTTCCATTACGTGAAAAATAAACTTGATAAACGGATTTCATTCTATTTAGTTGTTCTTCTTCTTCAGGTGATAAAGGATCTTCATCATCATTTATATCAGGTATTATACCTACTTCAGAAGGTTCAATTTTTAAACCAAGTGGATTCTTTGTTGTGGTACTAGCACAATTATCATGAATATCCATTGTTGTATGTGATGAGCTGAATTGAATATTGTTAGTATCATCCGAAATTGGAGATGCACTTGAATCTATGTTATCAGCGTCTATATCACCATTAATAATTCCATTTCCAAAAGGATTTTCGCTGGGGTAATCAGTCGGAGTATCAACATGTTCACTTTTGATGTCTGAATCAATACCTGAATCATCAACAACATGTAATATTGGAATATTATATGGTCTATTAGTATCTTCAACTCTACTTTCAACATCAACATACACAGCATCATCATCATCATTACTTTCAACGTCAACCTGTTCAATATCTTTGTTCTCAACTTTGTCTGTTGCAGTGGCATTTGCATTTGTATTTATACTAGGATTAATGTTTGCATTACATAAAGAACTTGGTAATTTAACTAAAGAGGGATTTTTTGACAACCTTGAATGTGTAATGACTGAATTACGTCTAGAATTTGAAGGACTTGCAGATCTCGAAATTGGAGGAGAATTCATTTTATTGATTGGGTAGCTAAACTCATGAAAATCTAGACCTAAATTTTTAGAATATCTATCCAAATCATCTTTTGAATTACCAAATGGTAGAGCAAATTCATTTAAATTATTTTTTGAATAAGATTGAGAAGGAGGTTTAGGACCAGAATGTGATTTTTCATCAAATGGATTACCCAAAGAATCAGTACTCGCATTAAAATCATTATCGTTATTGAAATTATTTTTATAATGAGGATGATAATTATACACTGAATTATCATAATCAGGTAAAACTATATTATCACCATTGAAATCTGGGTCATTATCTTCCAGCGCTTCTTTTTTGTTTCTTCTGTATGCCTTAATAATGAAGAAACAGACAATGAAAATGACAACAACGACAGGTATAATAACTGCCAAACAGATGGCCAGAGTATTTGTGGTTGCGTCAAAATCACATTTATTATGGGCACATTCATTTTCCTTTCTCTTGAGAAGATGAATGATGAAGTTGGACATGGTTGGTAATGAAGAAGCTGATAAAAGTAAAGAAAAGAGCCTGGCAATAGCAGCAAACACTTGTAAGACAGTCTCTCAGTGCAAAACCAGGGTCAACTTCATCAATTTTTTATTTATGTCTTCATTTTCGTTGATTCTCCTGCAAAACGTAGAACTTAAAACTCGCTAACACGAACCCAGAACGAAAAAAAAACAAAAAAACGCGAAATTTGGGAAAAAAAAATAACGCGTCGCGCAAATCTAGAACGTTGTGTGTTTCTGCCAGACAGAAGGAGTTTCCGTTTTGGGCAGAAGGGTTTTCTCATTTTCTTATTTGAATTTTCTTGTTTTCTCATTTCCGCAATTTCTCACTGCTACAACAAGAAACTCTACTACTGTTCCTACATATGCATAATATAAAAACACAATCACCACCTTTAACAAGTGCAGTAATCATAATAAAATTCGTGGTCCCCAAAAATTATCATATGCCATTCAAAGAGACAGCAGCCGGATGGCTCTGGTAAAAGGCAAGAGCCATGTTCGTAGCTGCTGATCCCCTGGCGTGGTAAAAAAAGAGGACTTTTGGTCGTATCACATCTAACTTCAACGTGGGAAACTGCTCGCCTTTTATACTTTTTTTTTTCTCAGGTTTTCATTCTTACATCGCAATAAACGGCATTTACGTCACAATTAAGACAATATTAATTTGAAATCTGATTACAACGTCTATCTGTTGGGAACAAGTACCTTTTTTCAAAGTGCAGTTTTAATATTGTTCAATATTATTGTTCACGATGTCTGTCACGCCGGAACATCTGCAAGATTATAAGCCGCAATCTATCCTAGGATATGGTAAGTTTTCAACCGTCATTAAAGCGTATGATAAATTAAATTCTTCATTTGTTGCTATTAAAGTAATCACAAAATCAGATACAATTACCAAAATCAATAAGATACTACCTATTTCTTCATCATCAACCAATTATGATAATGAAATAAAGATTATAGAAAAAATATCAACTTATCAACATCCGAACATTGTTCAGTATTTAAACATTTTCCAATCGAATACTTCAATCTATATTATTCAAGAACTGTCAACTATTGGTGAACTGAATCCATCGAATTTCAAGTATCCAATAAATAATACTAACGATTCAATTGAATCCACAATAATATCCAGATTATCAAACATTGTATCATCAATCCAATTTCTACATTCCTTAAATATAATACATAGAGATATCAAACCTTCAAATTTTTTAATTTTTAAAAATGGAGTGGTAAAGTTAACTGATTTTGATACTTGTTACACCTTAACAAATGACCCAATAGAAGATAAACATCAATTATATTCAAAATTAATAGGTACCCCACTTTTCTTACCTCCTGAATTATTAACACATCAGAAACCACCTGAAAAATCGGTATCCACATCCACAACATCGTCAAAGCTAAAAAAACTCAAGATTTTTGAAACATTTAACAAGCCTGTAGATTATAATCCTGATATGTTGGATTTATGGTCACTTGGGGTGACATTACACTACCTGTTTTATTCAATTTATCCTTTTTATGCAGACAACGAGTTCACATTATTACATAAAATTGCCACATGTAAACCAAACACGCCTAGTTTTAATGACTTGAAATTGAAAGTTGATCCCAGTTTCCCGATATTTAAAATTATTGATAATCTATTAATCAAATCGCCATTAAAAAGATGGAGTATTGATCAAGTATCAAAAGAACTAAACATGTCTTCCAAATCTTTTAGATTTAAAAAATCTTCTAAGCTATCTTCAAAAGCTTCAAAATCTACAAAAACCATAAAGTTGCACCCATCCAAATCAATGGATCTATTAATATCCGATTTATCAAGTACAGACGGGATAGAAAAGGGAGATAGAATAACATCTGTTTTCAAGCAAACCTCCCCGTCTAGATCAACACAACAATATAAATTCCAGCTACCTATATTTATGTCACCCAAGGATGTTATATCCTCACAATGGATAGATGCGAGTTTAAATGCTGATAAATTACTATCATCCACATCATTACCGATTCCACCGATTCATCCACCTCAAACACCGGCAAAATCCAAAAAACTGGTCAATGATTTAAAATTGTTAGATTTAAATGCATTAAATGATTTTACAAATCCAATGACTATAAAACACAATATAAAATCAAAATCAACACAATCCTCACCAATAGATCCAATATTACCTAAACCGCCGAAAATAGGCAGTGGAAGGATAAGCTCTTTTACCAATCCTTATGGTGACCAACGATTATCTATACATACGTTACCTGAACTTCACTTGAAGTCTAAAAATGGATCGATTAGATCAATCGGTTTGAAACATAGTGAACTGATAAATTTTAAAAAGTTTAGAGAAACTGATAGTTTAAACGATCTTGATGTTAGAGTTGATAACAATAGTAATAATAATGATAATAATAATGATGATGATGATAATAATAATAAGGATAATTATGCTGAGGATGATTTAGAAATGGGTAATAATTATAGACTTTATACGATGGATGATTATTTGGATAAACTATCTTAATCACCCTCAACTTCATTTTATGTATCATAGACAGTAATACATTTTGTATATTCTTTCGTTTTAGTTTCTATTCTAATTCTTTATTTGTAATTTTAATATAATTTCTTTCAATAAAAACACGATATAAATGAAATAAAATAAAATAAAATAAAATAAAATAAAATAAAATAAAATAAAATAAAATAAAATAAAATAAAATAAAATAAAATAAAATAAAATAAGATAAAATAAATTATAAATAGAAATAGAAATAAAAAAAAATAAAAATAAATCTTGAAATAAAAATAAATCCTAAAATAAAATGAAATAAAAAAATGGTTTATTAATTAATTATTCAAATCAATTAAATAATTAACTTATCACCTCTGTATGGAAACTTGGAAACTTTGGATTCAACCGTTTGTTCCTCAACTTCTCTTAGTGGGAAATCGGATAAATCAGAACCATAAGTTGCAACCGAATGTGCAATTAATTGAGTATTAACTAAAAATGCATCCCATGCAATATTAGTTAAATCATCACATAATTGATGATAACATCTATCTAAGACTTCACCGTTTTCAGCATTATTTTTTTCAGCACCTGCTGCAATTCCACCACCTGGAATACCATTTTCAATAAATCCAACATAATCACTACGACCATCAAATGGAATTAAAGTATGATTCAAGCCTCTTGAATTATAATAATCAATGTAAAGATTTTTTAATTCTTCACTACCTTTTGGATTATCGACATTATTTGCATCATAAACTTCATATTCATAATTTGGTGAAGCCATCATATCATAATCCATGAACAATCTAATCTTTTGGTTTTCTTCAGGTGTTAAATTTTCAGCGTAATAATTGGAACCTAATAAACCTTCTTCTTCAGCTGCCCACCAAGCAAATCTAACTTTATTAGTGACATTAAACTTAGATAATTGAGTTGCAACTTCAAGCAGTGAAATTGTACCTGATCCATCGTCATTGATACCTGGACCAGAAGTGACTGAATCACTATGTGCACCTAACATAACAATATTATCAGCATCTCCTAAAACAGTTTCTGCAAGAACATTAAGAGTGGTAATTGGTCCAACAAATGAATCAATGAAAACCATACCTTTTAAAATGTCTCCTTTATTTAATAAATTAACATATTTTTCACCATCTTCTAGATTAAGACCAACAGTTGGAGCAACTGCAACACCTTCAGGTGGTACACCCAAAGTACCTCTAATTTCACCAGGTTCATTATTATAAATGATAGCTGCGATTGCACCGTGTTTAGCAGCCAATTGAGATTTATCACCAAATGCACATTCACCTCTTTTGATTAATGCGATTTTACCACCGATTTCAGTATAATCAGCGTCAGTACAACCTGAATTAGAAACTAATCCTAAATCTCCATAAACTGGATACTTACCATGATTTGTAGGTGGTGACATATCCATTGGTGATAAACTTTCAGGAACTATATCATTAATAGTTGCATTGTATTGATAAATTTCAGACATAAATGCCTTAAATGGTTGAATCGAAACGTCATAATAACCTTTTAATTTCTTTAGTTCGTGTTTAATATATGCAATAGTTGCCCAATGACCTTTTGAACCAATGACTCTAGTTGGATGGCCCATACTTTTGTTGGAGTAACCTGCAATTTCAAATAATTTTTCAGCTCTTTCATATAATGCATCATGAGTGATTAAATCTTGTAATTCAGTTGAGTTAACGAGTGGTAAAGGTTCAAAACTAGAAGAGAATTCGGATTCTAAAAAATGCTCAAATTGTTCAATTAACTCGATTTCCTTTTCTTTTTCAAGATTTAATGCTGCTTGTGGTAAGACAATTGCATTTGCTAAATTTGATAAAATGAGTGTATTAGTTAACAAATTGAACTTCATTTTAAAGAGAGTGTAAATCTAACGGGAAAAAAGGCAAAAAAAAAACAAAAAATAAACTTAATGATTTTAACGATTGTAAAGTGTAGTGTTGTTTAGTGTTGTGATTGTAGCAAATTTGAATAAATCAATCAATCAATGAATTGACTATATTCTTATGGATTCGAAAAAAAGAGCAAGAAGGAAACAGAAGGAGAAAAGTGTGGTAATCAAGAGACTCCTCGGAAAGAAGTGACATCTCAATTTAAGCAGAGTTCTCGACAGATTAACACAGCCCGAAATCGAAAAAGGACTGATAAGAGAGATTATTATCTATGACGAGATTATAAACTGTGTATAAGAAGACAATGTATTGAAAAACCTAAAGACATGGAGATATATAGTAAATACAAAATAGAGAAAAGTAACATGAAAAACATAAACAAAAATACATAAACAGAGACAAAACAGGAGAAGAGATAGGAGAGGAAGTAAGACACAAAACAGGAGACAATAGGATAGATAAATAGAGTATATATATATATATAAAAATTGGAGAAGGAGAGGGTATCAAAATGATGCATAGTAGTATTAATAATATGAATAACAAAGAGTAAAAAATTCCAGTGTTTTTCTTCCAGTTTCTAAAGATATTAATTGGTATATTATATTCAGGTAATTATTTTTTTGAAAAGTTAATACCTGGTAGTAAGCCGGAATTAGTGTAACTATTGGTAAAATTATTTCTGTTATTTGATTCCATTTCTGTTAAAATTTGTAAGATTTTAGCATGAATTTTCTTACCATAATTGGTGTTTTTAATGTTGTTCATAACTGGTTTAATCATTTCTGCCATCACACATTTAATTGGATAATCTGCAATTTCTAAAGCAGTTTGAACAACATAATTCCCATATTGATCTTTAATTAAAGATAATAAAGTTTGAATGTTGATCATTGCAGCTAATAAAGGGTGGATATTACCATTTACTGAACAACTTTTCAATTTTATTTTAAGACATTTTTCAACAACATTTGATGAGAATTTACCACAACTTAAAGAAATTAATTCGCTTGCAACTAAATTCAATAAATCATGATTGATAGTATCAATTTTTAATGAAATTAAATATTGAATAACGTAATTACCGAATTGATCTTTCATCAAATAAACGCTATTCCTCAAAACTTCATTACTTATTTTTTGAATTTGGAAACTAGAACATTTATTTAATAATTTTTGTAAGATACAACAACCATGTTTGTGGGTTGCAATTTCAATTAAATTGATAGTGATCAAATCGATTAAAAATTCCAAATCATTACCATGGAAATGTTGGATTAATTTCTGAATTACATGATTGCCATTAATATCATGGATTAAATTAACGATAACAGGAGCAATCGCCAAAGCAATTAAATCATGGTGGTTTGAAGTTGTTAAACAAGAAATTAATTTTTGTAATGCTCTTGTACCATGTAAATTAGTTGCAATAATTTCAATATTTGAAGAAATATCAATTATTATTAAAGAAATTTGGGAGGGTGTTGAATGAATCATTAACTTTTGAATTAAATAATTACCAAATGGATCCAACATTAAAGCAGTTGAATTTTTATAAGCTGCGTTAAAAACTAATGATAAATTTTTAGTAACGTCATCTTCAATTAAATGTTGTAACATACGACAGCCATTTTGATCTTTAGATAAAAGTAAGATTTCATTAGCAGAGAGTAAAGAGAGATCAATTGGTGAAGAACATGTTGGTGAACGAGCTGACGGTTCAGAAAAGGAATCCGATATTGATGAAGTACTTGTTGAATCTTCCGATAATGGTGTTAATTGAATGGAATTTGCATTAGAACCAGTATTCGGAGTTGGACCAGGAATGGCATATTTATTATTTGATGCAGAAAGAATTGAATTTGAAGTTGTTACGGAAGAAGTCGAGGTATTTGAAAATAACGTATTACGTCTAGGTAATACATTAGGGGTAACTAGAGCAGATGGCGGATTAATGTCAATTGATAAGTTGTTTAATTGACGTTCAAGATGGTAGTTGGAATTACTTTGGGTATTGGTATTGGTATTGGTATTGGTATTGTGAGATTCGTTGTCGCTAATAGTCGAAAATGAAAACCTGTGTGGCAATCTATCATTTGTTGGCAAAGTGTTTAAATAATTTAGGGGATTTGAGGAACTAGCCGAATTGGGAACACTTGGAAATTTCAAATTGATATTGTAGTTTGAAGGTAAAGATGAAGTTCTCACATGATTAAACGAATTTGAAGTTTGCGAATTGGATAGATAATTATTCAAGAAAAAGTCATTGTCCAAGATCAAATCCGATGGGTAACCACCAACACTGTTAGTAGGATTGGCATTGTTGAGATAAGATGGGGAGGTGGAATTAGCATAGAAGGCATTATAAAATCTTGGATTATAAGGGGTTTGTGGGTTTGAGTTCGATAATGAAGTATCAGGGGTATTATTAATGTAAGAAGAATGGTAGGAACGAGAAGAGTCGGAGGTTGAGGTTGAGGTTGGAGAGTAGGTGAGGTTGTAGGCAGGGTTGGGGATTGTGTTCGTGTTCATTTTGGATAGAGAGGGTGACGAGGAGGCCTTGGGAGGTTTATTGGCAGACGACGACCAGTGTGAGACGTTCATGGCTGGTGGTTGGGTTAAATAGAAAGCTAGAAGGAAGAGGAGAGGCGGACAGAGAGAGCACAGGGGGTGTACGAGAGGAGAGCCAAACGAGCTGTGGGTAGATTTATTCGAAGAGTGTTCCAATGTGGAAAGTGCAGTGGAATAATGGAATAATACAATAGTACCAGAACAGAATACAAGACAATAGAGTACAACCCTACCATACTCCGTGCTGTAGCCATACCATACTCTACACTCTACGTAAAAGAAACGAAGCCCAGCAAAAGAAACGTTGGATTCCCGCATTCACAAAGTCTCGCTGGATTCCGCCAGATCAGAAAAAAAAGGACGGGTGATATCATCGATCCCGATCTGAGCAGCGCCCTGGCTAAGAGCTGTGAGATGCCCACATGGCGCCCAGCTGGGCCGCCTGGAGCTGAGCAGCGTCGTTTGCAGCTGCGCACTGCGGGCAAAAGCGCCGTTTTCGACTGAGCCCCGCTGCACCGGTTTCGGTTTGGGTTTCGCGCACGAGCCGGTTCTAGACTTTCCAACAGGAGGGGGGGAAGGGGCGCCGGACCGGAAACACTGCCAGATGCCGGAAACAGGGCCTGGCGCCGATCGACGCAGTGCGCGCCCGCTCGCACTGCGTCGATCGGCGCGGTGGCGGGAGGAATTTAATCCCGCCACCATGGATCGGTGGATTCATGGATCGTTGATTTCAGAGATAATAAGAAATTCCTTGTTCGAAAAATCGGGCTTCTACACAAGTGATTATTTTATTACACAACCTCATAAATCACACATCCGCATATCACCCACAGTCACCCACTAAGCACGTCGCTCAATAATGTCGCAACCCTTTCAAGGTATTTATACGGCACTCTATGATTACGAGGCTCAGAACGATGAAGAATTATCAATTGCAGAAAACGATATACTCTATTTAATCCAAAAATCAGATTTCGATGATTGGTGGTGTGTTAAAAAGAGGGTTTTGGATGAAAATATCGAAGAACCTCAAGGTCTGGTTCCCAAAACTTATATATCCCCGGCGACCCCAATCTCAAAGGCAATTGCCTTGTATGACTATCAAAGTCAAACAGTTGAAGAATTATCTTTCAATGAAGGTACTTCCTTGAATGTTTATGACACTTCCGATCCAAATTGGACTTTGGTAGATATCGATAATAAGCAGTTTGGTTTTGTTCCTGGCAATTACATTGAAATTCAATCAGATAAAAGTACCACTACTCCTCCTGCTTCTTCTAACCCTGTTCCACGTTCAACGGTGGGTTTGACCCCATTCCCTCAACCTGTCACTTCCACCACCTCGATTCCTGTTTCTCAATCTTTCCCTGCTCCACCTCAAAGAAATGATAGAATTACATCCCCCGCTAAGGACATCACTAATGTCGAAGATGATGACGAAGGACCTGCACCTCCAATGCCAACAAGACCAAATGGTAATTCAAATAGATCGAAACCTCGGTCTAACTATGGTGATGATAATGATGATGATGATGATTATTATAGTGATGATGAAAATACTCATAGCAACAACAACAATACCAATTCAAAATCTGAATCAAGATCTTTCATTCCGTCTCCAAGTAAAGATCGTTCAAGATCAAATACTGCGTCATCATCACGTAGAAAATCAATTTCTAACTTTTTACATTCTAAAGAAGAAGATGTCACTCCTGTTAATGGGGATTTTGCTTGGAAAATTTTTGAAATTGATGGTAAAAAGAAACGTGCTGGTGTTTTAGAAATCGGTAATGGTAAAATTTACATAGACATTGATAAAAAATTGAATGAATCATGGTCTATTTCAAATTTACTTAATTACAATAGTGAAAAAAAGCATGTCTTTTTGGATTTCAAGTCACCAACTGATTCTTTCCATTTAAGAGTTGATTCGAAAGATGCGGCCCAAGCCATTATTTCCATTTTAGGAGATATGAAAGGTTTACAATCCCAATCGGCATTGGCTGATGTTAAAAATGCTCAAAGAGAAGGTTATGAAGCTGCATTAAGTTCAAATTATAAAAATGGTGTTTTATTATATGATTTCGATGGTGCAGATACTGATGAATTATCTTGTATTGAAGGTGAATATGTTAAAATCATCAATGATACAAAATCAAAGGAATGGTGGATGGTTGAAAATTCACGTGGTACAAAGGGTGTTGTTCCTGCAAATTATGTCAAAATTGTTTCAGGAAAAGCTTCAAAATCTTCATTATCATCATCAAAATCAAAAAAGAATAGTTCGAAAGATTCTGATGGTTTTATCAAAACTTTACTGGGACCTCATTCTGCAAAGAAGAAACATTCCAAAAGTTCTAAAGAAAAAGATCGTGAAGAACGTGAATTACGTGAAAAGGCAAGACTACAAATGGAACGCGAAGAATTGGCAAAGCAGCGTCAACGTATGGAAATGAAGGAAAAGGAATTGATTTTACGTGATAAAGAGCAACGTGATAAAATTCGTCGTGCTGATGAAAGATTACGTGAACGTCGTCTTCGTGAAAAGTCAAAATCAAATGGTACCAATAATAGTGGTGCATCTTCTAAAGATTTTGATACTCCGAATTCACATCGTATACGTACTTGGATTGATAGATCTGGTTCATTCAAGGTTGAAGCTGAGTTTTTAGGTGTCCAACAGGGGAAAATTCATTTACATAAATCTAATGGTGTTAAAATTGCTGTTGCTGCATCAAAATTATCAAATGAAGATTTGGAATATGTTGAACGTTTAACCGGTACTTCATTAGATAGTTATAAAGAAGTTACAAAACCAACTTCTTCAAATTCAAATGATTTATCATCTTCAAATGGTGATTTAACTTCATCTTCTAGATCAGCAAAGCCAAGATCTCGTGAAACAACTCCAACTTTACCATCACGTGAAACTTCGTCTGCAATTGCACATCAACGTACAAATGTTATTCCATTACGTGCGGATCTGGTTGATTATTGGTTTAATCTATGTGTCGAGTCTGGTGTTGATCCTTCAGTTTGTGATAGATATGCTAGAAATTTCGCACAAGAACAATTTGATGAATCCGTTTTAGATGCAATTACACCTGCTACAATGCGTACTATGGGTGTTAGAGAAGGTGATATATTAAAAGTGAAGAAGAAAATTGATGCATTGTTAGGTAAAGTTAATGATAATAACTTGGGTAGAAGCCCAACTGATCCATTACCAACTCCACCACCAGCACAAACAACTTCGATGTCTGATGATGAATGGACGACCAAACCAGCTGCACAATCCGTTCCACAACCAACTACTAAACTTACTGCACCAACACCTACACCTGCTAAAGTGTTGACACCTCAAATCACTGGTTCAATCAAAGATTTGTTAGATATCAAACCAATGGAACCAACAAAGACAGGTATTACTCCAGTTAAGACAATCAATACAATTAATACCACCCCTGCTATAACTACACCTCTTACAAATACTCCTGTTACTAATACTTCTGTATCAACAACTGTACCAGTCGCAACACAGAAGACTGGTACAATTTTACCAGCTACTACAGGTACAGTACCAATGCCAATGCCAATGCCAATGGTTGCAATGCCAACTGGTTTCATGCCAATTACAATGGTCCCAATGATGACAGGTATGATGACAGGTATGCCAACAGGTGCAATGCGTACAGGCGGCTTAACAACTGGAATAACTGGTGGTTTAAATATGATGACAACGGGTGGTTTAACCATGCCTACCACCACATTTGGTATCAATTCATTAGCACAACAACCAACACAACAAAAGACTGGTGGTAATGCATTTATCTTACCATTAAATACAGGTGGTTTATCAACAATGCCAACTACAACTTTTGGTAACATGAACATGAATACTAACAATCTGGTTAAATTACAGCCAACTGGTGTGACATTACAAAAAACAGGTAATGGATTATTTCAATCAAATGGCGTCGCTTCAGCTTCTATTCCTGCAATGCAGCCAACCATGAAAACAGGTGGTGGATTTATACCACAATCTACATTTGGTATGCAATTAAATAATGCAATGACTGGTGGATATCAACAACCAATGCAACAACAACAACAATTCCAACAATCACAACTCCAACAACCAATGCAACAACAACCAATTACTTCATTTGGTAATCCTGCATTAACAGGCGGCATGAACAACGGTATGATGAATCCAGCATTAACTGGTGGATTCCCACAAACCTCATTTGGTAATCCTGCATTAACAGGCGGTATGAACAACGGTATGATGAATCCAGCATTAACTGGCGGATTCCCACAAACCTCATTTGGTAATCCTGCATTAACAGGCGGTATGAACAACGGTATGATGAATCCAGCATTTACTGGTGGGTTCCCACAAACATCTTTTGGTGCACCTGCTACTAACAACAGTATGTTAAATCCATCAATCACTGGTACCTTACCACCTACATCATTTGGAAATTATAATCCAGGTATACAAACACAAGCACAAACACCTGGTGAGCTGCAATCACAACCTACAGGGTTTGGATTTGGCAATGGTATGGGTGGTGGATCCAGGCAAGCAAACTTAGCTAATGCAACTGCTGATAATCCATTTGGATTCTGATCAAAAAATTGTTTATATTTATATATTTATTCTTAAAATTTTTGTTTGTGTAATTTTTATATGTATTTTTTTTTTTTTTTTTTCTGTGAAATTGACGTTTTAGATTTATTATTGAACAGGTTGTAATAAACAATTAAAATATATAGTATACAAGACAAAATAAAATACTATAAAACAGAAAGTCAAGTAACTTTAATAAACAGAGTAATAAACAGAGTAATAAACAGAGTAATAAACAGAGTAATAAACAGAGTAATAAACAGAGTAATAAACAGAGTAATAAACAGAGTAATAAACAGAGTAATAAACAAAATATACAAATTTAAAAGATCGAATAATGTAATAATAACAACATAAACTATAATTTTGATAATGCGGGATCAGTAACAGCTTCATTATCATTCTCATTCTCATTCTCATTCTCATTTCTGGTATTGTGAATTTGATTGCTATCAACATTAGAGTTACGTTGCTGATGTTGCTGCTGTTGTTGTTGCTGATGTTGATGGAGATGAGAATGAGGAGCATAGTTTTTAGTTTTCTGATCTCTTATCCTTTGCTGATCAGCAACATGTTGTGCAGCAACCGCTAATGCAGCTGAATTAACTAATGAATGCTCGTCATCATCTTCATCTTCACCGTCAACTGACATTGATGCCATTGCTGCAACATCAACAACAGATGCCATATTGACATCATCATCTTCATCTTCCTCGTCTTCTTCTTCAACACCCATATTTTGATCAATTTCATTAACTAAATCCAAATCTTCCTGTTGTTGCTGTTGAGATTGGCCATGCTGTTGTTGTTGTTGTTGGGTCTGAACTTGCGCTTGAGCTTGCGCTTGACTTTGACTTTGACTTTGACTTTGATTTGGATTTTGACTTTGAGTTTGAGTTTGAGTTTTCTGCTGTTGCTGCTGATGTTGTTGTGGTTGTGGTTGTTGTTGCAGTTGATGCTGTTCATTTTGTTGTTCATGTTGTTGTTGGTTATGTAAATGTTCGGATTGAGATTGGGATTGTTTGTCAATATCCATTTCACTAGATGCGGCAGCTGCAGCAACAGCAGCTGCAGTTGCAACACTTACAGGCTCTCTAGTATCAACATTTTCTTCCCTAATTCCATCATCTTTTTTTTCCTTCAAATTATCTTCCAAGGTTTTGGATAGCTTTTTGGACTTTAATTTTGAGGATTTTGAATTATTAGCTTGTGGTGGCTTTGTAACTTTAGTGGATGTTGTATTACTTATAGAATTTGTAGATGAAGAAGATGGACTTGTTGATGAATTTGAAGCTTGATTTTTTAAAGGCTTTGGGAAATTTTTATAAATTGAATTACCAGCATCATCATATAATCTGTCAGGTAAAGAACCATATAACCAAAATAAACCTTTACCTTTATATAATCTATAATTTTCTAAATCATTGACCACAGTATTAATATTTTGTAATATTAAACTATGCTTTTTAAATTCATTTTCAATAAATTCAATAACTTTTTTACGTCTTTGAGCAGATTTAGCAATTCTACCACGACGCCAACGGGTACCATACTTTTTCTCCAATTCTTGTAATGGAGGTTTATTTTTATGACCCATTGTCCATTCATCCCAAATATCTTGTACTGTTTTAGCTTGAGAATTTAAATCGATATCTGGAATTGTTGTACCTGGTATCAAAGAGACAGGAGGTAATTTGAATAAATCAATATTTGGATCTGAATCCGCATTGTTTTCACTATGTTCATTATCATTATTATTATCATCAGAATTGGTTGAGTTATTGATACTGTTCAAAAAATCATTAAAAGATTTAAAATTATTCGAATTTGACAATAAATTTGAATAACCTTTGAATATCTGATTTTTTTCATAAATTTTCGGTAAGATTGAATGAATTTCAGATAATGATAAACTAATTGTATCAGTTAATTGTTTTAAATTTTTGTAAAACAATTTCCTATCTTCATCAATTGGGGGGTTGGAATCATTGTTTGAATTATTATTAGTGTTTGAATTATTACTAGTGTTTGAATTTTTATTCTCAGATATTTTATCACCGTGTGGTTCTTGATTGCTTGAATCATCATGTTGATCATCGACCATTGAATCATTCATTAAAGATGGATCAATTTTATCCTCATTGTTGGTAGCATCTGCATCATCAATAGCATTGACATTGTCATTCTCATCAGTATTATTAGTACTGATATTGTTACTATCATTATTATTATTACCAGTAGTGATATTGTTTATGTTTGAAGAATTTTGAGTCAATCGATCAGAAATGTCATTATTTTTCTTGGAAGAAAGATGTTGATCATTTAAAGCCACCGAGGAAGTGAGTTGAGCAGAAACTGACATAATTACCTTGATAAGAGGAGACTGGATGTGCTTGTTGGGTGAATCAAGATAAAATTATGAAGGATTTCTATGTAAATAAAAGAAAGCATGTGTGGTATACTAGAGGGGAGGCGTCGTCGACGCTGCAAATTCAAAAAACAAGGAGGAAAAAAAGTTCAGCTTCGGAAAGTGGGAAAATGAAAAAACAGAAAAAAAAAAACATTTCTATAATTTGTCCTGGTACTAGGAGAAAATAATTACCATATAATTGTGGTTTTACGTAATAATTATAATTCTATAATTCTATTTAATGACAGATAATTTACGACGTGAATGAGATCTGAGATTAACGATGTAACTATGTGAACCTTTGATTATTATAACAAACATACACATCACGGAATAGTAATAAGATCAATAGGGAAAGTACAATATGTAAGTGTACAGACAAAGATGCCGTATATCTTAGTTATAATAAAAGGGCTCATCACAGGATAGAAGAATAATGCTACGCAGACTACTGGTGTACTGGAGTTTTGCTTGGTATTTGGCTACGCAAACGCCGCAACGTCATGTCCAGTCGATCGTCGCACTTGTAAAGATCCACAACAATTTGTGGTGTCGTGTCACTTGGCGTATCACGTGATGTTGTGGGAAACCCTTACCGCAAATACTGCAAAACCCTCTCTCTGCCAACGAAAAATACCGCAAGCAGCGACCGTTGGCGCCAGTGAATCGCGGAGTCTCCCGACCGGACGCTGCTGCTGTTTCTGGACAATCAAACAATCAAAAACACCAGAATGGTCTTGTTTCGTAATGCTGCACTACCGGCTGCCATCTTCTCTCCCTGAGGCATTCTATTGTCTTTGTGTTTATTATTTGCCTATCTGGTTAATTAAATGCACTGCTGCAAATAGTGGGAACGCTCTCCGCCAATCCGGGCCTCCTATTGGACACCTTCTCTCTTATCCAGGCTGTGTCCGGGCTGTGCTTATCTCTGTATATGACAATTCTCGTCACTTCTTTTTCCACTGATTAGAGATGCAAATATAGTGGGTGCACCCATATCCATCCATATCTTTTGGTTAATCTGCAATCGCCAACCATGTCATAATCTAAAACAAAAAAAAAATTGTTTAAATAAAGTCCCATCTTCCTCTCCGAGTTCAGTTCGCCAGGGTTCGTACGACTGTTTCAAAAGTACTCTTGATTTTTGATACTTTTCTGTTATCTCTGCTAAGTTTTGTTCGTCACTGGTTTATTTCGTTTATTTTTTCTTTTCGATTAAACTCTCTGGGTGTCAAAAACAGTAATTATCTATCATATATCTATATAATTACAATTAACATGTCTGACGCTGAAATGTCTAATGACGTCTGGACAACAGACTTGTCTGCCCAATATGACGGTGCTTCCATGGTGTGGGTTATGGTCTCCGGTGCCCTAGTCTGGATCATGATCCCTGGTGTCGGTTTATTATATTCCGGTATGTCAAGAAAGAAACATGCTCTCTCCCTTCTTTGGGCTTCTATGATGGCTATCTGTCTTATCTCTTTCCAATGGTTCTTTTGGGGTTATTCACTTACATTCGGTACTCCACATTCAAGTTTCTTAGGTTCTTTGGAACATTTCTGTTTAATGGGAGTTCTTGGTTTAAATGGTGGTGCTTCAACTTTACCTGATATCGTCTTTTGTTTTTTCCAAGGTATGTTTGCAATGATTACAGGATGCATTATGTTAGGTGGTGCTTGTGAAAGAGCAAGATTGGGTCCAATGATGGTATTTTTATTCATTTGGATGACCGTTGTTTATTGTCCTGTTGCTATGTGGACTTGGAATGGTGGAGGCTGGTTGAATGTTTTAGGTGCGTATGATTTCGCAGGTGGAGGACCTGTTCATCAAGCTTCTGGTTTTGGTGCTTTAGCTTACGCTCTATGGTGTGGTAAAAGAAGAGATCCTGTTACTAATAGAGGTATTCCAAAATATAGACCTCATTCAGTTACTTCTGTCGTTTTAGGTACTGTCTTTTTGTGGTTTGGTTGGTTCGGTTTTAATGGTGGTTCCTCTGGTGATGCTTCATTAAGAGGTTTCTACGCTAATGTCAATACTAACTTAGCTGCTGCTTGTGGTGGTTTAACTTGGATGTTCCTTGATTGGTTCAGATGTGGTCATAAATGGACTACTATCGGTATGTGTTCAGGTGCTGTTGCAGGTTTAGTTGGTATCACTCCAGGTGCAGGTTTTGTTCCTGTTTATTTTGCAGTTCCAATTGGTTGTGTTACAGCGGTTTGTTGTAATTACGGTGTTGATTTAAAGAATCTCTTACATATCGATGATGGTATGGATGTCTTTGCATTACATGGAATTGGTGGTTTTATTGGTTCTGTTTTAACTGGTTTATTTGCTGCTGATTACGTTGCAGCTTCAGACTACGGTGTCGAAATCTCAGGTGGTTGGTTAAATCATAATTATAGACAATTGGGTTTACAATTAGCTGCTAATTGTTCAATTGATCTTTGGTCATTCGTCTTAACTTCGATTATCTTAAATATTATGAACAGAATTCCATATTTAAAAATTAGATTAAGTGAAGAAGAAGAAGATTTAGGTACTGATGCTGCTCAAATTGGTGAATTCACTTATCAAGAATCAAATATGTACATTCCTGAACCAATCAGATCCAAGGCTGCGCCAGTTCCAGCGACTACGGAGGATGCTAATGCAGTTCCATTACCACCTCAAACTATCTCAACTGATGAAGAAAAGGGTGAATCTACTTAATTATCTTTCTCTGTATTCATCCAGTATTCTACTTCAGCTTAATTTAATTTTAATTTTAATTTAATTTAATTTAATATTTTTTCTTTTCTCTTCTTGTTTACTTTTAATTAATATGTTTTTTTTTTTCATTTCTATAGTATACAATATAATGTGATTGCAATGTCGATAATATATTTTACGCGTTTCAATAATCAATAATCCCTCAAAAAGGAAACTCCTTTTTCTTTTGAAAATATAAATTTCTATAACAACATTTTTTATATCATTGAACAACAAAATGTCTGAGCAAGGTGGATTGGCAGAGTATAGAAAGAAGTTACATACACTGTTACATAATAACAATACACCAGTTACCCCATCAAGTGCTAAGAATGTCAAATTTCAATCTATTCCAACCCCTACACCAACAATCAAACCAATCCTTAAAGCAAACGATAACACTAAATTAAATAGGAAAATCCAAGATTTAGAAAACGTAATTGATTCAAAAAACAAAAAAATAGTCATTTTAAGTAAATCAAATTTAGAAAAAGTTGAAATAATTAAAGATTTGAATACAAAATGTAAAAATCTCGACAATTTGAATGTACAAAATAAGAAAAGGATTGAACAATTAGAAAAAATTGTTATTGCTATGCAAAATTCATATGCTCAACAATTACAAGAAGAACAAGAACAAGATAATGATATTCATCGTCAAGATAGCATTGATGATACTAGTTCTGAAATTGAATTCGAATTAACTAAAGATTTTATAAGTAGAACAAACTCAAGAAATTCTAATATTGACACTGAAATAAATTTAAATACACAACAACTGCTTAATTTAGATATAAGCCAATTAACTATTCATAATCCAGGTGTCGGCATCTATAATAATGTATTACATGAAGAAAATGATGATATTGAGAAGTACTTATTTGAAGTATGAAAGGGTCGATCGACTTTAAAAGGCCAAGTTTTGTTTTTTTGTTTGTTAAGGGAAATTTCGGAGTTACTTTCATGACATGATGTTAACTATCTTTTTAGATGTCTTTTCTCAAGCAATGTCGTTAGTTAGATACAACACACATTCGTCAGAGCTAACTGATATTAGTCCAAGTCAAGATGATGAGGTTAATAATGAAATTGAGAGAAAGAATAGTAATTGCCTCACTGTTGTTTATAAAAACACAGAATCAAATGAAATTGTACTCTATGATCCAATTTTGAAAGATTTCCAAATTGTCAAACTAGCACAACCAATTGATAAAAATAAAAGAAGATATTCATCAACTGATGGTAATACAGATCAATCAACGTACAAACGTAGAAGATCAATAGGTTCTAATTCAACAACTTTTATATGTTCAACATGTGGAGCATTTAATTTAATTCCATCGTCACATTCACGATCATCTGCTTCTTCTACAAGGCCACCAACACCAACACCTCGAAAAAGATCATCTTCATCGTCTTCACTATCTAATTTAAGATTTATTCCAACTGAAAATTCCATAAACGATAATAAACTAATCAGCCTAAATGATGATGAGCAAGGCAATAGCCGTAAATATGGAAATATTCAATTTCCTTATAAATTTACAGAAACCAGTTCAGGGGCATTGATAAGCAATGACTATTTCAAACTTTTGACCAAATCAATGTATAAAGAAAATGATGGTTTGTTAACTGATGGTACAGATTATGAATTCCGTACGATACCGGAAAATATGATAAATCAAGGATATTTTAATAAATTTTTTAAAATTTTATCAAAACTAGGTACCGGATCATTTGGATCAGTTTATAAAGTTGAACATGATTTATTAGGATTAAATTTAGGCATTTTTGCGTTAAAGAAAATTGCAATTGGTGATGATATTAATAATTTGAAAAAAATATTAAATGAAGTTAAATTTTTATATGATTTAAGCTCAAATTTATTACAAAATAATAATAATGTTGTTAAATATAATCATGTTTGGGTTGAAATTGATCAAGTTTCAAGGTTCGGTCCTAAAGTTCCCGTTGTTTTCTTACTTTTTGAATATTGCGCTGGTGGCACACTTGAAGATTGGGTTGATAGTTTAATTGATCCACAAGTAGATATACAAGAAGAAATAAATCGTAGGAAACTAAAATTAAAGTCAGGGCCAAAAAGAAAACTTGAGCCAAGGTATTTGAATAATTTTGAAATTTTTAAGATTTTCAAAGATATAACACTTGGATTGGATTACTTACATGATCTGAAAATATTACATAGAGATTTAAAACCGTCCAATTGTTTGTTTAAAAGTAACTTTGATAAAAATTATAAATATAATCCAATCAAAAATTTGAAAGACTTGAATAAGATTCCAAATTTATTAGTTTCTGATTTTGGAGAGTCGATTATGGTCAATTCGATTGATGATAATGAAGTTAAATCAACTGGAAATACAGGCACATTAGAATTTGTTGCACCTGAAATCATAAGTAATAGAAAGGGGGAGAACAATGAGCATTTTGGAGGATTTAGTTATTCAAGTGACATTTATTCATTGGGTATGATTCTCTACTATTTATGTTTTAGTAAATTACCTTTTTCAGATGATAATTTAGATTCAAATGATTTAGGTGATGAAATCTTAAGTTCAAAGTTATTTGATGGTTTATACAATTTAAGGCCATTAGTTTCAAACATGGATGATTTAAATACTGATAATGCATTGCTCATTGATTGGATCAAATTAATTGAAAATTTGGTTTCCAAGGATCCAAACGCAAGATTAGATACAAAGAATATTTTGAGTTCATTAGATATAATATTTCAAAAATTAACAAATGAAGAAATGGATGTTGTGAATGAGAACTTCAAGGAAGAAGATATTATCATGAGTGATGATGATGATGGTGATGATGATGATGATGATATTGGTGATGATAGTATTAAAGAACTGTCAATTGATGATGGTAAAAAACCATTTCATTATAAGAGTCAATTACGTGTGGTTTATATGATGATTATAACCTCGAGTACAATTGCCATGCTTTACACAATTCGTAATAAATTTTACGATGATGGAAATCATATAACTATTGGACTAAATATACAATTTTTAATTATTGGATTATTGATTGGTAAGGATAATATATCGCCAGTATTCACTGTTCTAGAAATTTTCATATTTTTAATTACATTAATTTACATGGTTTATTTATATACTGTTGTTTAGATTAGCTAGCATCGACAGTTCGAATTATTGGCTGCACTATTTCTGAAATTTAAATCGACTATCCCCTTTTTAGACTTATCATTCTCACTCTCTATATCGATGAATAACTCATCTTTTATATTGTTTATAATAAAATCGAACAATTCAAAAATTTGGATATTATCTTTTGCACTAGTTTTAAAAAAATTGATGATCTTACTATTTTTGGCGATGAATTTATCAATCTCGTCCTCAAACGTACAGCCACCATCGTCATCATCCAACAAATCCAACTTATTACCAACCACTATGATTTCCATCAACTGACCATCAACCTCATCATTTATATAATCATTTAACTCGTTTATCCAATATTCTGCCTTTTTAAAACTTTCTAAATTGGTCAAATCGAAAACTATAATAGAAACATTGGAATTTCTGTAATACAAAGGTGTTAAATTATGGAACCGCTCTTGACCAGCGGTATCCCAGATCTGTAAATTAATTAAATCTTCACCCTGAAGAATCTTCTTAGATATGAATGCAGCACCGATAGTTGAAGATTTATTATCATTAAATGAATTATTCTGTAGTCTCTCCAAAATAGATGATTTACCAACAGAGGATTCGCCTAAAAGAACAATCTTATAATCCACCTTACGTTTTGGTTTTCTCGTCAACAATGTTTGTGACATATGTCTGTAGGTGTACGTGTTTCTTGGTATCAAAAGGGAGTGTTCACTAACCACTGATCACTGTTCTGACACAGCCATTTTTGAATTTTTATATTTTCTTTTTTGATGGATGGCGGCGTGTGTAGTTTCACAAAAATGTTGCTTTCTGATAAGGTGATAAAGCGTTGTGTGTTGTATTCTAGCCTTTTGTAGGGGCAATTTGATCAGTATGGATACGAATATATATCCAAATAGTGGATTGGGTGGTATTCGATTAGGACAAAGTGTGTATCAAGTTTTAAAGGTTTTGAATAACGACGGAGATGAAAACGGAAGTGACGATGACAAAATTCAATTCCAATATGAGTTCAAATTTAATAAAATGCTAAAGATTATTATCATTGAAATCAAAGATGAAGGAATCAAACTTATCTTTGATAAGTATTTACAACGATTATTTTTGATTGAGATTGAAGTTGATGAAGATACGGGAGAATCTAGAAATTTAGATTATGAATACAAGAATGAACTTATTCGAAAATTTGATTTTAAGTTGATATATAATAAGTATTTTGGGCCTACATATAAAGGATATTATGATACTGATAAGTGTGCATATTATTTATCATATTTTGGAATTACTTTCAAATTTAGTCATATTGACTATAATCAACAACAGAAGAATATTAATGAGTATCTGAATACAGTAAATTTAAATTTTAACTGTTCGTCGATATTCATATATCAGCAAAATTCAAATGATAAGCATAATTTGTTATGGGATTCATATATTACCCAAATATGTGGATTGTTGAATACCGATTTATCAATTGATTATATTAATAAATTCAATTCGAATAATGGGTATGTTGAAGATGACACCCCATTGAAGATAAACTATATAGTGTATTGCAAACAGAGCAACTCAATTGAATTTCAATTTTCCAAACACCCATTAAGTTTACAATCATACATGTTGGAGTTTGGTAAGACGACAATGCAGGATATGTTAAGAATTTTTGGATTCCCTGAGAATTCGATATTAAAGCGTAAATCTCGGTTGAATTCGATCCAAATGAAAAAGTTTGAAACTTTGGGGTTTCAATTTTCAACAAATAGAGAATATTTACCAAGTTCAATGATAAATAAATATAGCAATATAGAAAAGATAATTCCAAATGGGACATCATTGACATACCTTAATCAAGAGATAATTAAGATACATAATTATTTTAAGTTTGGATTTGATTTAATCTATGATTTAAATGTTTCTGAAAATGGTACGAATATAATAAGTAGATTGATCATACATGAAAATTGCATTGAATCAACCGAATTTTTAAAATATGAAAAACTACCAGTGTTTTATAAAACCGTGGACGGGGATGTACCTATTAATACGATACATGATTTAAAGGGGGTCACAGATTTGAAATTGACAGGATTGCCTATATTTTTGGATAAGAAAGAGTATAATGTCCAGGAAGATTTTGAGGTTAGTCATAAGAAGAAATTTAAGGAGAGTGATAGAAGTTTTGAAATTGTTGAAATGGGGAATAACTGCAGTGATTCGAGGGAGAATGATGATTTAAGTTATTGGGGGTTATCAAATTTTGATTGTTGTGAGAGTCTTATATTTGAGACATTGAATTCAAATGATGAAATTTGCACAATTACTATTTATGAATGAGTGATAAGTAGGTAATATGATAATGATTAGTGTGAGTAAAATTGATTAAATTAGATATTATACTATATTATATTATATAAAGGAATTATATATTTTTTGAAAAATAAATGGAATATAAAAGAAAGTTTTTTAGATGGGGCGGGATAATCAAAGGATATATAAGATAAACTATTAGAAAAAAATACTAGGGAGATAAGGAAAGATAGATAGATAGAAAAAAGAGAGATTGAGTAGTAAACATTATTAGACTGCAAAACCATTTGCGTTATTACCAGCCATTTTATAATTTTGAATCAACTTGTTATTTTGGAAATAATTGATTTCAGGTAAAATTAAATCATTTGATTTGATATTTTGCATTTGGTTGAAAATATTAAGATAATTTGAATTCAATTTGATATCTTTTAAAATGTAAGATTTAAAATTTTCCAAGCTTAAGAAAGAAGAAGAACAAATTTTCCATAATTTAAAATAAAGATCGATTCTGTCATTGATTGAATTTGCATTGAAATTAGATAAATAAGGTGAATTAATAGTTGCATCTCTTAATGCAATCCAATCAGCATGTGCAATAAATTTCATACCATTTGATAAATTAATTGATAATAGTTGTCTGAATAAATTTAAGATACTATTTGAATCGATATCAACTGAACCACAAGCTTTAATACAACATCTGTAAAAGACATTAGTTTTGTTGAATTGAATCGAGTTAGCAGTGTTTAAAATGTACTCTAAAACATCAGAGTTATGCCAGATAGTTGATTTTGATAATAAGACATTAATGAAAGGTTCATCAATTTGACGAACTTGAGTATATTCATAAATGATTTCCTTTAATTTATTGAATGATTGGTTATTAAAATTTGGATAATTTTTGAAAAAGATTGTTAAAAAGGTATCATTTAAAGAAGAAGAGACAGAAGAATTTGAAGAATTTTTTAATTCATAATTATTCCAAGTGATGAGCCAAATTTTCAAAACTTTATTAAAATCATTTGTAATTTCCCAGGTGTTGTTCAGATATTTTTTAATAAAATTTAATTGTAACGGGGTTAAATAAGGCATCGATTCATTAACTGCATCATTGAAAAATTGATCCGCGATTTCTAAATCTTTACAAAAGCCAATGAAGGAAAGATGAGCCATTGTCATATAAGATTTGATATTAATTGGAGGTTCAATGTTATTGTTACTATTATTATAATAGACATCATTAGTTAGATTTTGAAAGATCTTCAGAGCATCATCATTTCTATTTTTGAAAAGACAAACTCTGATCATACCAACTTGTAGTTCATTGTGTAATTTTTCATTTTTGGACATTTTCAAATTTTTAATGTTTTCGTACATACCCCAAATTTCGTTGAAGTTGAAATCACCAGATTCGATAAGGAAAGGAAAGATAGCACCCAAGACTGGCTCAGAAGTGAATAACGTCGATAATGAAGGAATCGATTTACCAATAGTCCAGATATGAACAGCTTCATAAGTAAAGCCTAAATCTTTATAAGCTTTGAATAGATGGGTCAAACCATGAGGATTGAGAATAATTAAACCGTCTAATAAATTATATGAGACTTCTCTAATCGCACATGTTAATAAATAGTGGATATTTTTGATCGGGTTATTCGAATCCTTGTCTAAATTTTTTTTCAGTTTTGACAGTTCCAAACGATGAATTCTCAAGCCGTTTCTCAATAAAGAGACAAATTCACCCATTCTCTTCTCATTGAGGAAACCGGAGTATATGAGGGATCTGTAGATAGGGATGATCTTCTTCACTGCTAGCCAGAACTGGTTGACGCCACCGCCGTTGATTTTGCCCGTTGCCAAATCGTAGGTTGAATTCTGGGTAAGACATTGGTCAAACACTTTCAGTTGGTAGAGGTAGTCGGCGTTATTGTAGAACTGGGAGTACTGCGTGTTGTTTGTGCTGTTGTTATAGTTAAGAGGGTAGTTTTGTACGAGGTTTGCGGTTGCACTAGGTTGAAACTGCAGCTGAGTTGGTGTGGTGGCCGTGGTGGCGGTAGTGGTGGTGGCATTTGCTGCTGCAGAAGGCTGGTGGGTGGTGTATAATCTTGCGGTGGTGGCGGTGTGTTGGTGGTTTGGGATTGCCTTTGAGGACACCCTCTGGGATTGCTTTAGAGAGGATATGGACGTTCTTAGCATTGTGAGCAGTGGGGGTGGTGGTGGTAACCGATGGAAATATCTTAATATACGAATATATCGATACAATAATACTAGGAGAAACAGGTAGTAACCAACTGCAGCATCAGCACAACCGACGTTGCAACGGGCAGGCCCCTGCCCATTATATATGCAAAACGGCCTTGTTTCTCTCACTGCAAAGTCTCACCTGTTGAACGTGCCAACCATTGGGAAAGTGACCCCACTATTCGTTATTATGTCATTGCTGGGAAAACCTGTCGCAGGATTGGAAAAAATACTTTCCCGCTACGGCCGTTATTTCTTGCCGCCCGCCCCCCGTGCACCACCCGATACTGCTCTTTCCGGAGCTTGCGGAATCGAGTGATTGTCCGCCGCCCCTCGCGGCGAGAAAGGGCCGCCGCCTGCCCCTACCACGCCTTTCTGCCAAATGGCCTGCCCGGCCCAGCAAACCCGCCCGCGTACCCAACATTTCCGCCCCGCCCGCCGCGCCGCTCCGCGTCGTACTGCGCCCGCGCCTCCTGGTCCCCCAGCACCTCCCACGCGTTGTTCACCGCGGCCACCCGCTGCTCCAGCTCCTCCACGGACGGGCCCTGGGTCTTTCCGTGCGAAGCCCCATGGGCTTTTCCCTGCGCCCTGGCCTTGTCCGGGTGGCTCGCGCGCACGGCCGCCCGATACGCCCGCCGGATCTCGTCGACCGACGCAGACGGATCCACACCAAGCACCTTGTAGTAGTCAACGCTCTCCTTTTGTTGTTGGTTTCGATGTTGCTGTTGGTGCTGGTGGTGCTGGTGCTGGTACTTTTGATATTGTTGATACTGCTGATATTGTTGACCTCCATGTTGCTGCTGCTGTTGTTGTTGGACAAGTCGCTGCACTTCCTCCTCTCGCCTTTTCACACCACCACTCATCTTCATCCCCTTACTCAGCTTTCCTAACAAACCCTGCGCAGCACCTATCTTATTCTTCTTGATGTAGTCATCCAACTCTTTCAAAATATCAACAATATCCTTTTCTCCCCTCTTGTAATACGCATGTTTCGTAACACCGCTCCTCTTGTACTCCCCCATTTGTCCCATTTCAAAATACCCTTGTTTGACAACCTTGAACAAATCTTGTACATACTTGCAGTCTCTAATCTCATTTTCGTTGTACCCTCTGTTTTTCAAAATCACCCTATATAGTTGCACTAGTATCTGGAAATTATTATCAAACTGGTCAACATCAATTCCGTAATGGCCCATCGCTTTCTTATCCAGTCCATTCTTATTTTTAATCTTAAACTCCTTCCCAACTAACAACTTAACAATCTCCCTCCATTTCTCAGAATTTATCTCCACATCCTTCAATCTCTCAACATCGATATTCTCCTCACTCTCGCTATATATAAATGAATAATATATTTGAATCTCTTGTAATATCTTCAACATTTTCCCAATTTTGAAGTTAATCCGATTCAAATCTTTGCATTTGCTGCACTCGTTATCAATTTTCAAACATTTCTTGACATATTCATCAATTTTGTCTCCCATAACTAACTCAATTTCAATAAATTCACTAATGTCTTCAGCTTTAGTCTCTTTGGTTTCATAATTAACCAACTTAAAATATTCTTCTTTGACCTTCTTCAAACTTTCTTCAATCCCATCACTTTTCAACTCTTTCAAGCATTGGAGCTTCAACCTCATTACCTCATCATCATGTGTACCAACTTTCTCTAAGTCATCACATTCTTCAATGCACAATCTCCATGCTTTCCCATCAATCAGCTTTTTAACATGCTCAACTCGCTTACCATACTCTCCAACTTTACCCACCAACTCCAGAACTTTCTCATCTTTATTCAACTTACCTAACACAACAGCCATCTTGTGATAGTATCCAAACTTTATACCAATCTCATAGAATTTATTCAAACATCCAACATTAACTCGATTCCCATATTCGATACTGTTTTCTAAACATTCTTGGAAATCAAAATATGCAAATCGTTCACGTTTAGTATTAATCATTAGATTAATTAATCCGTGTTTGAAAATTAATGAATTTACTAACTCATAATCTTCACTCTCTTTCTTCAATTGATTAATTACGGTTTCATAATCATTTAGTAAATTGGTAGAAATTTCCCGTTTTTTAAATCTTAAATTGATATCTTCTAATGTCGGTGTCAATGCATTCACACTGATAGTAATGATACTAAGAAGTGTAACTATAGATAATCTCATACTTATTCACCAATAATAATAATAGCTTTCTACTTAACTTACACGTAATTGAAACTTTCTCATCTTCTGTTTTTTAATATAGAGCGATCCAGTTTTTTTCCATCCTCACCCTTATTCTTTGAAAATCTTAACTGAGCCTTCTAACATTCCTACCATTTACCTATGTCTATGAACTCCTTCTTACTGTTCTCCAGTTATATATAAATCTAGGTACTATCATGTTTCACTAGTGCTTCAACATTTAAAATGTTTCACATAAATACAATGTCTTAATGAGAAATTGTGATGTGTCCTTCTTCTCCTTCTTCTTCTTCCGCTACATACTTTTCAAGCATCAAAATAAGTATCAAAATAAACTTCATAATATAGTTATAACTACTTACAGATGATGTATTAAACAACTAAGCTGAAGGAAGAAAAGTAAAATATATATATAATATTTACCTTAAACAGATTTTTCTTCCATTAAAGTTAATTACCAATACTGTAAAATCTATAAAGCTTTACACTAGAAGTAATTTTCCTCACTAGCTTATATGGAACTGCTCATACAGCATTACCGGTGCAACTACCCTTCGAATTTCTTATAATTCAATCGAATCCTCTATCATCTGTCATTTAAATTTTCATATTTGGACAATATGTGAAGTTGATTTATGAACTACTTCGAAATTGAAGGTTTTTGCAGTTGTCTTTCTACGAAAAACATTTTGCTACCAAATATCAGAAATAATTTGGCTTTGTTAAACTGCTTACTTTGACTTTTGGATAGTAAGTCCCCAACACCTTCTTGTACTAGGTAACAGATATGTTTTTTACTATTCTCGTACTTCTTTCACAATCGAAAAAAACATGATCTCTCTCTCTCTCTCTCTCTCTCTCTCTCTCTTTTTCTGTTTTTCTAAAAAATTGCCATGAATAATAGAAAAATAAAAACAACTTATAACTCGTACATTTCCCTCAAATTAACATGATTTGTATTGTAAATTCATGATAATTTTGAAATATCTTTTTTGGGTTGGTAATGTATTGAAATATGATCGTATTGCTTAATTATTTTGCTGTGACAAGTAGGATGGTTTTATTTATATTCTTATGACATTCGTTGGTTTTTAAATATACGGAGGCATTTCTCCCTCTTCGTTCTCTTTAGTATTTATATAGTAATTATGGTTTTTTTTACATATCTACCTATCATATAATCATGGATCCTATCATCAGACTAAACACATTACAACATAATGAAACTTAAACTTTGATATTTTGTTATTTAGTCGTGCTTTCTGAAAAATTAGCTGATGCTTCTTGATTTAAAGATATTTTAGTGTATACAAGGAGGTATTTCCTCCTTATTATTTCCCTTGGTATTTATATGCTTATTTATATTTTCCTTTTAATCAGTTAATTTATAATATAATCATGGATCCTATTATCAGAGTTAATACTTTACAACAGAGTATTTGGTTAACAATACCTTAAATTCATGATTTTTGCCATTAATTTTAATGTTGTTTATGTGCTAGTTTATAAGTATATTAAAACTATACGCCCTAAACTCTGTAATTAGCATCGTGGCGCAGTGGAAGCGCGCAGGGCTCATAACCCTGATGTCGTTGGATCGAAACCAACCGATGCTACATTTTTTTTAGTTCAATTCAGTTATTTCCTCGCTTTTTAGCTTGTTGAGAACTGAAAATTCACGAACAACAAAAATCAAAACAACAATAAAGTTGTTAAGGTTTTTTTCTTGGTTTAAGAATTTGAATTACGACGTTGGTTAATTTCGTTGTTCTTCTTTCCTTCTTCACCACACCATTCATATCCTTTTTTGTTTTCTTACTTATAATTGCTATCAATCATGGTTGGATTCAAATCTATATTGACATCATTGATAACATTAACCACATTATCTGAAGGTTTTTATTTACCAGGTGTTGCACCAACTTCCTACAATGAGGGTGATGATGTTGAATTATTGGTGAATCATATAACTCCATCATTAAGGAAACAAGATTCTAATAGTAAAACATACTTATACTCATATGATTATTACTTTGAAAGATTCCATTTCTGTGAACCTTCAGATGGTAAACAAAAGCAAAGCGAAAGTTTGGGTTCTATTCTTTTTGGTGATAGAATTTTCAACTCACCATTCGAATTTAAATTATTAGAAAATTCAACATGTAATTTATTATGTTCATCAAATTACCCAAAGGAAGATGCGAATTTTGTTAACAGTAATATTAAGGCAGGATTCCAATTTAATATGATGATTGATGGTTTACCGATTGCAAGAACTTTAATCGATGCGAAAACTGACGAAGTGTTTTATAGTTCAGGTTTCAATATTGGATTTGATGATACTGAGAATAATTTACCGCACTTATATAATCATTATGATTTTTATATTGAATACCATTTAAGATCCGATGGTAATTATAGGATCGTGGGTGCAACTGTTAACCCAAGATCGATAGATTATAAATCTACAAATGATATAAATACTTGTAACGATGAGACTGTTACACCAATTCAATTAAATGATCAAAGTTCGAAAGATGTTATTTTCACTTATTCAGTATATTGGTTTCCTTCTGACACTGTTTGGGCAACCAGATGGGATCAATATTTACATGTTTATGATCCTAAAATTCAATGGTTTGCATTAATTAACTTTTCATTAATTGTTATATTATTAACCATTATTATAAGTCATATTTTATTCAAAAATTTAAGAAATGATATCCAAAAATATAATGAAATTAATTTAGATGATGATGTGATTGATGAAATGGGTTGGAAATTAATTTATGGTGATGTTTTCAGAACGCCTAAAAACCCAATGTTATTATCTGTTTTAATTGGTTCAGGTGTTCAGATCTTATTAATGTCAACTACAACTTGCGGTTTAGCAGCTTTTGGTTTATTATCTCCTTCAAATAGAGGTTCATTAGCAACTGTTATGTTCGTATTATATTCCATATTTGGTTCAATCGGTTCATATTATTCCGCATTTATTTACAAATTTTTTAAAGGTGAAGATTGGAAAATTAACATGATTTTAACTCCAATTTTAGTCCCTGGTACCATCTTCCTTATTTTTATTTTCATCAATTTTTTCCTAATTTTTGCCCATTCATCAGGTGCAGTTCCTGCGGGTACAATGTTAGCAATTATTTTAATTTGGTTCATAGTCAATATTCCATTATCAATTATAGGTACATTATTAGGATTAAGAAGAAAATCAATTGAACTACCAGTTAAAATTAATCAAATTCAAAGACAAGTTCCTCCACAACCAAAATATATGAAAACATTATACTTAGCCTTAATTGCTGGTATTTTCCCATTTGGTGCAATTGCAATTGAAATGTATTTTATTTATAATTCATTATGGTTCAATAGAATTTATTACATGTTTGGATTCTTATTCTTTTGCTTTATGTTAATGTTAATTACATGTATGTTAGTTACATTATTATTAATTTATTTTTCATTATGTAATGAAAACTACAAATGGCAATGGAAATCTTTCTTTGTTAGTGGTGGTATTTCAATCTACGTGTTCTTACATGCAATTATTTTATCAAAATTAAACTTAGGTGGTTTGACTTCGATTGTGTTGTATGTTGGCTACTCATTTGTTATCGCTGGCTTAATTGGTATTATGTGTGGTACTATAGGTTTCCTATCTACAATGTATTTAACTTTACACATGTATGGACAAATTAAAGTTGATTAGCTATGTATGAATAAAGTATATAAACATTAAAATATACAGTAATTAATAAATAGCGATAGATAAAACTACATTTATTCTTAAATTTCAACTTCTCCGTCTTCGGAACTTGTGAGTTTTTTCAGGCGGTGTATTTTTCTTCGACGTCGAGTGGGGTTTTTCCAAGATTCAGGTGACACTTTAAAAAGATTATTCCCTTGTTCTTTACTTATGAATTCTTTTTAGTTATAGTTGTACGATATGCCTGACGAACATCACCAAGAAGAAGAAAGTCAACAGCAACAATCTCAAGTTGTTGACGAAAGGATTGTCAGCTTAAAGATTCAACTTCCTGATAATAAAGAAAATTTAGAAATTCCATGTTCAGTAGACGATTTTTTATTTGATATCGTTGAAACTTTGAAAGTTTTACCATCAACTCGTGAATTAACCTCATATGAGCTAAAATCTTCCAATGATGTTAGAATTCCCAACGATTCACCAATTTCTGAGTTAGTTGAGGACAATGAAGATTCCGTTTTAGTTAGATTAAGTCCTTTACCTTATAATGAAGTTACTGCGAGAAAACACATCATTGCAGTTAGAGAATATGCAAATCTAGAATCCAAATCAGATTCATTGAACGAAATTTTAGGTGTTGGGTACGGTCAAACTACACTTGCTGAATTAGGATTAACCGAAAAAAAAGTTGAAGAAAAGACAAATAATGAAAAGAAAGAGAAAGAAGAAGAAGAAGAAGAAGAAGAAGAAGAAGAAGAAGAAGAATCAATTAGCGTTAATGATACTGAGAAATCAGAAATCACCTCACTAGTCTCTGAAATTCTTAACTTCAAATCTGATTTAGATGTTGTTGCTGCAAGAAAAACATTCAAACCATTACCTGCCTTAAAATCTTTATTTATTTCACAGTGGTCACCAGCTGATATTTCAAGAAAACTAGCAGGTGATTTATTTTATTTACAAGCTCAAACTTTGGAAGGTGAACATTTCCAAATTACTTGTCATGTTTCTGGTTTTTTTGTTAATAAATCAACCAACAATCATTTTGATGGCTCAATTAATAAATCTAAGGCTGGTAAATCGTTATTCAATTATTCATTAATTTCATTATTGAAATCTTTATCTCCATTATTTGAAACACAACTTGAGAAAAATGATGAAATTTTATCAAAATTAGCATTTGAAGCTTACATTGTTCCAGACTCAACAAATATTAGATCACCATGGTTAATCAAGGAAACTGAACAACCAACTTTTGATTTAGGTAAATCTCAATATAACTTGTTACATGGTGGTGTTGATGGCTTTGATCTAAAGAATGATTGGAATAAAGATTACCAATCATTAAAAGGTCTTTCAAAATCTACTTTAACTGAAAGAATTAATAGAGATCAATCATTAATTTCTAAAAGTTCTGATTTCACAATTGCTGCCATCAAAGGTGCACTATCTGTTATTAGAGGTGAAATTGAACCGGTTAATCCTGATGAAAATCCAGATTACATTGTTTATCTTAGAAATGGTATCTTTTATTCTAAAGCAATCGACTCTATTGGTCAATTCAAATCTACTGGTGGTATTGAAGCCGCAAGATCAAGTGCTGCTAAAGATGTTGGTGCACTAAAATACTTAAATAAATATGACATCGATAATGTTCATTCATTATTAACGACAGTTGTTGATTATTTAGGTCATAGAATTATTTGTCAAGCTCCTGTTCCAGGTATCTTCTTTGATGACGATATCGCTGCAGAAGATGATGAAATTGAGCAATCTGTCAAGTATGGTTTCATCGATGACCATTCTGATGTTGTCACTGATAAAACATTTGTTGAGACTTTCAAGGATGTCGGTGAAGCATTTCACTTAAAGCCACATAAAATCTGGAACACAGATGGTTCAAAGGTTGTTGATGTTGTTACATCTGGGTATACTAAAGGTATCAAAGGTACTGATGGTAAAAAATATATTATTGATATGTTCAGATCAACTCCTTTAGATATCGAATTTATTGATGCATATTTTGATGAATCAAAGGAAGATTCTTATCCACATAGAGAAACCTTATTAAGACATGAGGCAATTAATGAATGGATCAAAAGAGAAACTGCCGTTGCTGTTAAAAAAGAAACTGAAAGATTAGAAAAAGAAGGTAAAATTGATTCCGAATTAAAACCAACCATCGGTATTGATGATTCACTTTTCTTACTAAATCCTGATGCATTCTCATTAACTTCAGCTCCAACCGAAGCTTTAGCTGAAGAATTAAAGAAGGATGAAGAAAAAGTTAGAGAAGTTTCTAGATTTGTTAGTGAAATTTTAGTTCCTGAATTTGTTAAGGAAATGGAGTTTTCTGAAGTTTACAATGCAATTGATGGTGTTCATTTATCCGACGTCCTTCACTCCGTTGGTATTAATATCAGATACTTAGGTAAGATTGCTACTTTAGCTCTTGAAAGAAAGGAAGAATACTTTAAGAGAAGAGAAGAGAGTTATGCACAAATTGAAGCTTCAAATAAAGAAATTGAAAATCAAGAAGAAAAGGAAATTGCTGAAAGAAAGGTTAGATTTGAAGAGAAACTCAAGCTTAGAAATGAAGCACTTGAAAAAGGTGAACCAGTTCCAGACTTCACCAAATACATTGAAGAAGAAAAGGCAGCTGAAGAAGCAAAAGAAAAGGAAGAGGCTAAATTACCAACTAATATTAACACCATTCCAACTCCTGCATTATTAGATTCATTATATGAAATTTCTGTCACTGAAATGCTTGCTAGAGCAACTAAGCATTTCTTAAGAAAGCAACTTGCATCTGTTCCATTACCACTCGCATCACATGTAATTGCTCATGTTCATAATTGTTTACTTTCTTCAAAGGCAAACCCTACTCCAGAAGTACCAAAGCTAGATCCTTTATTAACATCTGCTTATAAAGATGCTGATTTATCTATTCTTGAAAAAGACTCCACATATATCATCAATTCCATTGCAAAGGAAGTCTTCATTAGATTTAGATTTAATTTACCAGAAAATTGGCTTGATACCATCAAACCAGTTCAGTTATTAAAGTCAATTGCGCTTAAATTTGGTATTCAATGGAGAAAGAGAGATTATGCATTCACTAGAGAAGAACTAGATGCACAAATTGCAAAACAATCCCAAAATGTCAATTCTTCCAATGGTTCGGTTAAGGAAGAAAAACACAGCAAAAAAAAGGGCAGAAACACATCATCAACTGCAAAACAAGAAGTCGTTGAAGCTCAAGTTTTATCTACTACTTTCATACCAGAAGATATTGTTTGTATTGCACCACTTGTTAAAGATTCTATTCTTGACTCTTCTGTTATACAAGAAACATGGGAAGCTGGTATGTTGAAACTATCATCAGGTAAAACTGAACAATTCCAAGAAGGTTCACTTTATGCTAACCAAGCTATTCAATTTGCTGAAAGACTTTATGGTCCAGTCCATAATATTACTGCTTCATACACCTCTAAATTAGGTAGTTTGTATGCTTCTTCGCAAGCCTATACTGATGCACTTGCGTTTTTGAAGAGATCATTCTTGGTCTTTGAAAGATGTTCCGGTGTTGATTCGTATCAGGCATCGCTTGCATTGAACCAATTAGCAAGTGCATATGTTTCAAACAATCAAATTACTAATAGTGTTAAGATTTACAAGAGATTAATCAACTACTGGATTCTTGCTTTTAATGAGTATCATCCAAATGTCGTTGGTATCTTAACTTCACTTGCTATTCTTCTGATGAGATTACAGATGACACCAGAAGCTATTAAAATTTTTTCCAAGGCAACTGAATTATGTGATGCATCATATGGTGAAGTTAATCAACAATCTGCGTTTTTCAGATATCAACTATCTCAACTTTACTTCACCGAGAAGAAGTATAGCGAAGCAATTGCACAAGTTGAAAAAGCATTTGAAATTTATAAGACAACTCTTGGCTTAAAGGATAGAACAACCATTGAGTCTAGAAAGCTTCTCCATGGATTTAAGGGCTATGTTGCTCGTATGAACTCTCATGCAAAGAGTTTACATGAACAAGAACAAGAAGCAAGAAAATTAGAACAAGAGAATAATATCAAGGCAAAACACGCCCAAAAAGCTAAAAAAGTTAGTCCTAATCCAGAAATTGCTAACAAAAGTATTGATGATATTGTTGCCTTCATTAGTGGTTCAAGTTCCAATGACAAAAAGAAGAAAAAAAACAATAAAAAGAAGAACTCAAAGAAATAGATTTAGAATTTAGTTCACATGTATGTATTTTTTTGTATATACCTTGTTTATAGTTTATTATTAGTAATTTACAAGTTAAATTATATTTAATTTAGAAACGAACACTAAACTTTTAGTTTTTTATTTAAGAATCTATAGAACGTTTTTTCTCATAACAATTTTAATTTAAAAATCTTCGTCTCCTTCAACATCACCAAATTCCCAACAACCGATGTGGGAAGATTTAGCTTGATTTTCTAACTCAAGTAATTCATCACGTTCTCTGGTCAATAATTTTTCGAATGGTTTCAAGTTCTTCTTTTTAACCAAACCCCAACCTTCTGAAACCATATCTTTGTTGATTGATTTTGTTGGGTCTTGTGAAATAACCTTTGGATCATAAAGTTCAACATCAAACTCAACACCAACTCCCGGATTGCTGTATGTAACACATGCAATGACTTGTTGATTATAAATGTTATCTTCTAAATAATAAATTGCTTCGTGGAAATATTCTTCTTGATTTTTAGGTGGCATATTAATTAATGATAATTGTGCGATATGTGCTTGTGGCTTGTAAGAAGATACTGAAAATTCTGCAGGTAATGTACGAATATCCGAAATGGAAAGAGTTTCAATGGTACCGTAATCTAAATGTTGGACAGTAGCCTTTCTTTCATCTCTATTGACTTCTAAAACTTTTGCTCTATAAAATTTACCATTATCTTTTAATTTGGCTGCAACAACATCATTTTTCTTTAAGGATGAAACAGGCTTAAAAGATGGCGATGATGCATGGAATTTGGTCATGAAACCCTTTAATTTTTCCTTCTCTGAATCAAGAATATGTAGTGCAATCAAACCGTTATCAAGAATTTCACAGACTTGTGCATCTAAATATTTCTTTTCAATCTTCAAGTTTTCAACTTGATTTGCTAATTCATTATTAGCCTCCTCTTGCAATGGATCATAATTCAACCATATACCAATTTTCTTTTCTTTTGCTTCATTTTGTGCAGCTGTTAATTGTGCAGAATGCTTTGTTTCGTTAATGGATCTTTCGTGAATTTCAGATAAACCATCTTTCAAAAGGTTGACTTGGAATGGAGTGTTTGAACCTGGTAAAATAATGTTACCAATAAAACTGCCAATCTTATCAGTATTATAAATTTCAATATTGACATCTCTTTGATACAATTTTCTATTTGCAAGATCTAAAGCCTTTTTAGCATTTTCATCATCTCTATTTGTGAAATTGGATAAACCACCTAATACTAAAGTGAGTTTAACACCTTCCTTTGGAAGATTAACTCTAAATCTGTTACCAGAAATAACGTGATCAACAATACCTGAAATTTTGTTTCTATTTTGGAAAGAAAATAAGTATGGCTTTGATCTCATTGCATTTTCGGAGGCATCAACAAGATTTTCAGCAACTGATGCTTTACCATGAATACCCTTCTTTGCTTTGATTGCCATAGCCTCTGTTTCGATAAGACCATCCCAATAATCTGGTTTGATCTCACCCTTTCTATGTCTAATAACGCTGGCATAACCATTAAGAACAATGTCTTCATTAATGTTTTTACCATCAGAGGTTCTAATAGTGACCAATGGTCTTTCATCAAATTGTTCATTCGCTTCTCTAATACTTTCAATTGTAACATCAACATGCTTGCCGATAAGTTTATGTCTAACATATTCCTTAGCCGCTGGGACATAAGCAGATGTTGATGGGTCAGATAATCTTGGAGCTCTTAATGAAATCAATTGAACTGTACATTCTGTGTTATCCTTTAATCTAATGACAATTGTATCAGAAGAGATAATTCTAGCTACAGTTGCATCAAGTCTTCTACCAATTGTTATATCCGAACCACTAGTTGAAGATTGAGATGATGAAGTAATCTGCTTTTTCCAAATCTTTTTACCTAAAGTACGTGCTTTTTTTTCAGATTCACGTAGTGTTTTCATTGCTTTTGCTCCAAGTAAAGATGATTGCCAATCACTCACTTCAGCCAAACCATCTTCAAGAAGCTTTTCGGCAATATTACCATTTGGATGCATAAAGTTACCAACTAACACACCGGATAATGATTCACCAAGTAATTCGACTTTGATTGATCTCATTAATAATCTAGCTTCAACATATGCCTTTGCTTCATCACCGAATTCTTCTGCTGGTTCATCATTGCTTGAACTTCTAGGAGTTTTAATACCAGCAATAAGAATAGGAATAACACAATGTTTTGATGAAGTTAACAAAAGTCTAACTAACAATCTATCACCACTCAAAACCTTTTCAATGATAGAATCGATTGGAACTGAATCCATAGTTTCCGGTCTTGAAATAATTTCGATCTTCTTATAACTTGGGTTCCAGATACCAACTTTAGCAGTTTCTGCTTCCTTTTGAATTTGTCTGTATTTTTCAATATCTTCATCTTCATCAAATGAGTTAACATTATCTCTTAATTTTGCTGCACCCTTTGATAAAACATATTCAATTAAAGATTGAAAAATTGGTGTTGAAATGTCACCAAATTCTCTATTTGCAGAATTTTTGTATAAAACCCAAAATTTAACCTGTTTACCAACTAATAAATTTCTCAAAAGTTCTCTAGCTTCAAAAGCATATTTTTCATTGGATTGTAATCTTGGTGATTGTAAATACGCTAATGTTAATGTACGTTCTTGAGTACCTGTTGAAGAGGTGAGAATCAAAGTGTCTGCTGAAAGAACACTTTTGACTTTAGCAAAGAAAACTTGAACCATTGTTGTATATGCAATTGAATGATCAAATTTTATTAAAGAAACACGTATCAGATTGTTTACCTGGTGATCAAATCATGTCGGAGCGAACTGGAAGTCGTTGATCTTTCTCTTCCAACATTTTCAACCTCAGCTCCACACTTTTTATCTGCGGATTATGCACTATGCATCACATTAATCTATTCATACAATTACATAAAAGTGTTACATAGGGAGCCTGGTTTTAATTTTGTATAAAAGGCTATCTTTCCGCTCTAACCATATCTTTTCTGCAGGATCCAATTGATCCTGTATCCTCCAAACGATGAGCTGTGTTTGGAGGGGTTGTAACTCTGGATTAAGATCTTTTGCAGAAAGAAGTAGCCACAACACCATTTTTCTACTTCTAGTCAATCCAAATTGATTTATGTTTGGGTTTAGTACGTTTTCTTTGGCTTCATTTGCAGATTCATAATATGGATCAAATGGTTCATTATAAGGTAGATTTTTTGTTTTATTTATGAATATTTCATCATAAGATTTATAAGAATATGCAATTCTTTGCATAAGAAATGCATTGGATAAAGGTTCTAACAATTTTGAATCAATAATTTTCTTAAATAAAATCATTGATTCGTTGAAAAACATTTCAATTGAACTTATAGGTATGCCCTGTTCTAAACTAGCAATATTGTTTTGTCCAAGCAAAAAATAAGCTTCAGCAGCTAGAATCGTCGATCGTATGGTATATGTTTTCAAGTTACAACGTGAAAGGTATGAATAAAATGACGATTCTAACATTGGGTTTATGATTGTTGAGATCATTTTTGAAGTTATTGGTTGGGCACTTGTTCCTGTTTTATTTGAAGCACCTAGTAATAATGACAAAACACTGAATTCTTGTAAGGACGCCAAATGTGAATATGCTTTGTCGTTAACCAGATCTTTTTTAACCAGTTCATAGACCGAATGTGCATTTTTATAATCACCTAGCATAAAGTACCAGTCACCTAATTTACGCAATGTCATTTCAACAGAATCAGCTACATAGTATCCGCCTTTTACGTTATATGCTTCTTCCTTGGTTCCTTTATCACTTGATTGATTACTACTATTGTTTCCAAACAAAAAAAAGTTGTGCTTAGCACTATTTCCCCATTTTCTACCACCAAATATCCTACCTGTTAAACTTGTACGTGGTGCTACAACTTCTTCATTCCATTGATTGATTTTAGTAGTCATAAATAAAGTCACATCCTTCGATATCAAATCTTGTAATGGGTTTTTCCAGGAACTGAATATTTCTTCACTTAACTTGATTACATTAAAATTTTTATTTATTGATACAGTATCTGATTCTTTTATTCTATTAAATACGGATGAGTAGAGATTGATTTTTTTTTGATCATTAGGCACGTTGTTCATTGAAGGGCTAAAATCCACAGGAACTATAGTACTTTGTTTTCCCAAATTTATTTTTAAGTATTCTTGTATTTTCAAACCTTTCTGTAACATTTCTGAATCATTATTATCAACTAAAATCATTATATGTTGTAAAATTGAATTTAAATCAAACCATTTTGGGAACTTTCTCTTTTTTAAAGTTGAGATCAAGTTTTCTATAACTTCTAAATCGTCATTACCAGTAACAACAATTAATTGCATAATTGGATGATTGAAACATTCAAATGAAGATAAAGAATCAGATAAATGCAACAAGGAAATTAATTTTAAGTATATGCTATTTTGTAGTTTAACAATTGATTTATAATATTCATGATAAGTTGCATGAGTTAAGCTTTTATTATCTAATAATTCTATTTGATCATTTATCATATTAACATATTCATTTAATTCTTTATTGAAAAATTCCAAACTGAATAATTCTTGGTTAGTATTTGATTCGGTATCAAATTTCAAAACATCATCAACAAATCTAACACGTCCGATATTTTGTTTGCTAGTTATAGGTTTATCAATTTCATTCCCAAATCCAAACAGATTTTCAAAATACGTAAATAAATGATGGATGTTCTGTAAATCTTCATTTAAATTATTTGCAATTGTATCAGCACTATTTGAACTAATAACTGATACTTTTGGTGAATAAGCAGTTGACAACAATTGCTGAACAACTTGTGAGGTACATCCAATAATATCTCGCGGTTCATCATTTAGTAATGATTTATATATGGATGAAATTGCTAACTCCATATTTGGTCTGGATAAACGTCGAATAGAGTCAGTGAAGAAACGCTTATTTAGAAGGGTAAACACTTGAAAATAATGAGCAAAACTTTAAAAAATCTAACGCGGTCCAACTCTACTATATAGTTGCATTCTTTTTAGACGAAAAATGTAGATATTGAATTATATTATTATACAAAGTTATAGATTACAGTAGTATTAAAAAGAGAAGGTATAAATGTAAAAATACAAAGAAGTGAATGAAAAAATAGCAGATAAAATATTTTGAAAATATGAAGTTTACTTTTTGTTGGGTGTGCCTTTCTTAAGTTATCAAACAAATCAAACTTGAGTGACTAGATTAGAGACGTTAGGTGGTACAAGTGTATCCATCATTTGCTGGCCATGGAACATCCTGTCTTCACCGGTAAGACTTAAACCTTCCAGTGGTTCTACCTTTGAACCAGCAAGTGTAACATACAGAAATCCGATACCAGTTAATACAGTGAGTGTAGCAATAGCTAAAGCACAACCCACACCAGTAACTTCACCATTTGTGAATTCTTTTTTATAAACTTCGCTGGTAGAAGTTGGTGAGAAGGAAGAGGTTGATGAAGGTAATGTGGATGTAAATGTACCTGAATAGATAAACATTGATGTCATACGTACAACAGATTGGGCTTTTGCTTGATTGACTTGTAAATAATTTGCAGTCACTGTGTACGGAGTCCATTCTTCACCATTCCAAATTGCACTTGAGACAAAACCAAAATTTTTAACTTTGAATTTACCAGTTAGCATTAAAAGTTGTGAATTATGGAATGCCGTTGAAGATGAGGTTTCAATAAGCGCTATATCACTTAATTGTGCATCGTTCAAATCTAAACCACTAGAAATCGAAGTCCATTTAGATTGATTGAAATATCCAACATAATCATCACCCATTAAGATAATTAAGTCGTCTAATGTTTTGTTGTTTTTTCTTTCGTCACCGAAAAGAATCTTGTAAACAGGATTTGGGATTTTAGAGTTAACTTCATCAAGAATTGAAATTGAGTTATTAAATGTATCATAAATGCCTAGATACCCCTTTGCACCATTGGTTGAGAAATTACCACCAATGAGAACTTTATATTCATTGTAATAATTGACACTTAAAATTGTACCATCAATGTCAGAAACACTTTTATTGACAACAATAATTTCAGAATTATTATCAAATGTACAAATATTGTTACAATCACCGACGGAGAATGATCCAACAGCAATTATTGTGCCATATTCTGGATCAATTGTCATATCTGAAATAAACCCCGTAAATGTTTCATTCAATGCTTTCAGTGTAGATGAATCCATATCATAAAATGCTAAACCATTATTAATCGATTCTGATTTGAATTTTGCACCCGAATCTGAATGGACTGTAAAAATTAAATTTGAGTTATAATATAATAATGAATCAATTTGAGTTCCTTTATTAAATGAAAGATCTGGTGATAATAAAGACGTTGATACATTTGATAATAAATAAATATTTGAACCTGCAATAATAGTGGTTTCGTTACCTATGTAAATACCTGATACAAATTGATTATCAATATCATTTTTAATTGAAGTTAATGAATTATCATTGCCAATTTTAACAATATTATTTGAATTTAAATCAAATTTAACAATCGAGCCTATAACATAAGAACTATCGAGTTCAGAATTAAGCATCCAATTTTTATTCGAATCATCAAGGGAGGATAAAAGATTCATTGAAAGCGTTGTTGTATTTGCAAATTCCGAATTATTTGTAAAATCAAATAATTCAGTTGTATTTTCATCACTATAATCAATGATCAAATATTCAGTATTGTTGAAAGTGAACCCGGATAACGTTTCAATATCGTTTGAATTTGAGATATTTCTAACCATTTCAGCACCATTTTGATCCGTATTAACAATTGCAATACCAGTGTCGAAAGATTCAGAATTGTTATTAAATCTATCAAATGATCCAATCATTAAAAAATCGTCCACTGGTCCATAGATATGATTAACTTCACCATTCGATAACCCACCATCGATTGAAAATAATTGGTTAACCTTAATTTGATTCAAGTAGTTTTTAGACTTAACAATATCTAATCCTAGAATTCCATGTCCATATTGTGAATTGAGGTCACCTGCAATAATTAATGAAGTTTCATTTATAATCATATTATTAATTTCAGAGTCATCACTTAAAACTATGGATCCAACTATATTTACACTTGTGTTACCAATTGGATATTCAATTTCATCGTTTGAAAAATTAGTTAATGAATATTCAAATAATCCGTTGATTTTAACCATGCCATATCTTTCTTCATGATAGGTTTGTGAAATATTACCATTTATTTCATCTAATTCTAATTGGATATATTGTAGTTGAATAGACTGTGCAACAATATAAATATTTTCATTATTAATAGATTCTAATAATGTCATATCAACATAAACTGGATTATTCAATAAAAGTAAGTCACCTGTGTATAAGACATCATATTTTTCATATTGGTTAGTTTGATAAATAATTGAATTTGCTAGCCTTTTACCATCACTTCCAGTAACTGTGACATTAACAATACCTCTATTTTCACACGACTCATCAGCCAAGCAACCATTGGTATACATTAAAATTGAATATTGACCCGAAAGAGGAATGTTGACTTCGTAACGAATACCTTTATCATTTGAAATATCATCAATTGAAACATTTGAATATAAATTATTATTTAAATCAGTTTCCCAATCAAGATTACCAAGTGTTGAGGAACTAACCTGTATATCATATTTATTAGTTGATACATCACACGAATCCAATTCATTCAATTCATTATTAGCATATGCAACAATACCAATACTTGATAATTCGACACCTAATAATTCAGCATAATCTCCGTAATAATCTAAAACTTGAATTGTAAAAGAATTAACATTAATTGAGTTGATAAATGAGAAATCTTGAAATGAATTAGATAATTGTAAAACTGTTTGATTATTATTTGTAAATGTATAGTATTCACCATCGGTTATACTGTTATCAGCAAACGATGAATCAATTGTTGATGGTAAATATAATGGGCAGAAGGCATCACAATTTTTAACTTGAAAATCATTCGGATCAATGTAACTCATATTCATAATACCATTTGCAGGATATGTTAAAACTCTGAAAAATTTAACACCATTTGAGTCAGATAGTGAATTATAAAGACGGATTTTAGCGGGTATAGCATCTCTACCAAGTGAAGCGGACCAAGATCCAAGTTGATTATCTGGCAACTTCCAGCCATTTTGTTCATTTGTTGGACATATTATATTCTCATAATTGTCACCAGAAGTTGCAGATACACCATTTGATTTAATTGGAATTTTCTGTGATATATCAACTATACCATCTGATGTTTTATTTTTAATTATTGTATAATTTGTAAATGTTTCATTATATGTGACATTAAGAAGATCATTATAACCGATTGAATCAAATGAACCTCCGAAAATAATAGAGTCTGTATCGTTATATTTGATAATTGAATTAATAACCGAATCTTCATTAAATCCACCAAATGGCAATGATGATAATTTTTCATCATTATAATTATATTGAACAACACCATAAGTTTGATTAAAATATAAATTACCACCGAAATATATCATGGAATTCTCGGTATCGTAATAAATTGAATGTATAGTGATGTTGTCATTATCAATACTCCAGTTGCGCAGGTCTTTTAATTGGAGATCATTTAAATTATAAATATATGGTCTATTATCAATAACCATTATTGTATTTTTATCATCTAATGGATACCATAAAGAAGGAATAGACGTTGAGTTTGGGAAGCTGTTCAATAAACTTATTGAATCACTAGATGGTGATAATTCATATAAGTTAATAGAATCATTAAAAGTTGTTAAGGAATCATATGTATTGTATATTGAAATTGCATTGAAATCACCTATAATCAGAAATTCTTCATTCAAAAGTTCGACATTTGCTTTAGCTGTGTTTGTAAATGATAATAATGAAAATATAAATTTCTTCGAATTGTTCAAATTTAATAACATTCTTTGACGTTTGATAAATTATTGAAATATCTATATGGATTTGAAAAAAAAAAGTGTGTGATAATTATCATGAAATCAATGTGGTGATGTTAGACCCAAGACAAGTGCAGTAAAAAATTTACTTGATCGTACCTGTAATGCAATACTACTTAACTCTGCAATAATGCCATATTGAGAAAAAAAAAACACGATTCACGTAAAAAGTAAACATAAATCTAGGAACCAGCCATATTTCCATGAAATTCTCAGTCGACGCGTCGGTGAAGTATTACAGATCAGCCAAGCCGTTCTTTTAAACTGTGCATAGTCCTGTATACATAAAAGATGGAAACATAATATATGACGAATGAAACAATGAATGATGAAATAGAGACATTGAAGTACATATACCCGGAATTGGAATTTGATGCTGAAACATCAACAATATCTCTAAATATACCAATCAAGCTAGTTAACAAACTGAGTATAAAAGACACCAAGACAGGAAAATCGATAACTGTGGAAAATTTACCACCTATAGAACTACGAATATTTTTACCAGAATCATATCCAAATGAATCAGCACCTGTTGTAGAAATTAGTAATGTTTCAAAGTGGATAGATGATGCTCAATTAGATTTAATATATATTGAACTATTTCACATTTGGGAAGGTTTTAAAGACGCTGTGATTTATTCATATATTGATTACATCAAAACGAATAGTGAGATTGGATTTACTGCAATCAAAGATGATTTGTTTAACGTAGAAGATGAAAGTTTACTGAAATATTTCCAAATAGAAAATAGAAAAGCTAATGAGTTAATATTTAGTGAATTAACAATACTATGTGAGATCTGTCAAAATGAAGAGAAAGGCCTTAATTCTACACAGTTCCCCGATTGTGGGCATGCCTTTTGTAATCAATGTTTGAATAATTATTTCACACATATTATTACACGAGGTGAAGTTGAAAACTTCCATTGTCCATCATTTGAATGTACTAATTATAGGGCTAATTTTCTCAAATCACTTTACAATCAGGCTAGAAATGGAGTCATTGAAAATTTTAAAGAGTTTGATCATATGTTTTTCAAAAAACCTGTTCCTGCAAGTACAATGAAAAGATTTTTAGACGATGAGAAACTTATTGAAAGATATGAGAAATTGTACAATACAGAGACAATTACCAAATATAGAAGGTATTTCCCAAATAGGGTGGCTGAATGTTCAAGAACCTTTTGTTTGACTATGTTTTTGAAGGATAATCCAGATAGTAAACTTGTAATCTGTCCTAGTTGCGAATTTGCATTTTGTTCAGAATGTTCCCATTCATGGCACGGTAATGTAAATCCGTGTTCATTATACATAAGGAAAATTCCAATTGATGTTATTCAAAAATGGATTGAAAATAATGGGAATGATCCTGACTCACAGACCTCAAAACAATATGCTATATGCAGAGATATTTCGTTTAAATTTGGTAAAAAGACAATTGAATTCTCAGCTAAGCAATACTTACTGGATTTACAGTTTGAAGAATTGATCAAATCTGGTGATTCAAATATAGTTAAATGCCCTCAATGCTGTGTGTACATTCAAAAATCAGATGGTTGTAATAAAATGGTATGTTTAAAATGTGATACTTATTTTTGTTATTTATGTGGTGAAAGATTATATCCAAATGACCCTTATGAACACTACAAGGATCCACTGAGTAAATGTTATGCTAAATTATTTGAAGGAATCATTATTGAAGAGTGAAGCAGCAGGATTCAGGTTTTACTCGGACATCGATAAATGCATTCCCGTATAAAATTCATCTACTGTATTTGGACGCGGCTTGATAGGGATTAATTGTATGATCAGCGATAGTGTTTCTTCTAGATAATTAGTTATCATATACGACATACGATAAATCGCTGCTGGATGTTGCTGGGCATCTACAAATTAGCCATTTCCTTAGTGATGCAAGAGGAAGGAGACGTTTATGAAGATATTCTCGAGGATGAAGAACTAAAAGATAATAGGAAACCCAGAGCTAACATCAAGACACAACATTTCTTAGATTGTGTGTTTGAGTCGAGGGGGATGAAAAATGGAAGGAGAAAAACGAAAAGACCTCGTGGGAAAACCAGTTTTGGTTCTTCCCAGGTTTCAGTGCGGAGAATTATTGGGAATTTACAGGGGATTTCACAGAGGGTACGGATAGCCGCTTCATGGGTAGGAATCGTGCGAGAAGTTTTCCGATGGGAGAGAGCAGATTGGACAGTTGTTGTGTTGTTGTTGTATACATGGGGGTGTATGAGGCCACATTTCTTTCTGCTGTATCCCGTGATGGTTGCAATTTGGGTGATGGGGCATGAGTATTTGAAAAGGCATCCAGTGGGGAAACCAGATGAATTAAAGGAAACTCAGAGTGAGAAGGTGAAGGGGTTGTTTGGATTCATGGGGAGTTTTGATTCAGCGGAAAAGGTGGGGGTCGCGGATGTTGGGGAAAATGATGCAGAAGAAACTGATCAAGAACCCACCCCCCTCGAAGAAGTTGATGAAGAAGTGGCGGAGAGGAAATTAGGGAAGAGTGTGTTGTGGGAGATTCAAAAACAAACGGATATTATTCTAGACGCCCTTGAATTACTGGAAGAGTTAGTAAAGGAGCATTGCAGGTTTGGTGATGAGAAAAGGAGCACTTTTCTATTTGGAGAGTTGGTGAGTGTTGTGTTTGTGGGGATAATGGTGGGGGCATGGGTGCCATGGAAAGTGTTGTTCATCGGTCTTGCATGGGGGTTGATGGGAATGTCCCATCCTCGGTTTGGGGAGTTGATTCGCATGGGGGTGGAAAAGACGGGGGATAAAATACTCGAGGAAGAACTTGCTGTTGTTTCAGTGGGGGTTGACAATGCTGGGGTTATTGTTGATGAGCCGCTTTTCGTGCGGACAGTTGTTGTGTGGGAGATTGAAAAAGCGGACGATATCGATGGTGGAAGAAGCTATGTCCAGTTTGGATTTTGCAGTGGGAAATATTCGGTGGGAGACAGTTTGCGCATGGCACACAAGAAACCGCCAATGGTGGATACGTTGGAACAAGTGAATGCGCCAGAGGGGTGGACGTTCGTGGGCGATTGGCGGGTTGACGGGCGGTGGGAAAATGATGTGGAGTTTAGACGTCGGCAGTGGGCACGCGAGGTGCGGCTGATTGTTGTTTGAATTTGGAAGGGGTAAATTAGGCCGATCATGTCTCGCGCAAGCCACGCACGAGGCATATGCAAGGCCGTATTGGGCCGCATGAGGTTGCATGTATCTAATCGATCTGAGAGATCTGGCAGAACCTGACGCAAGTAGCAGTTGGTCGGGTTTTTGTCCGATTTGCGAAGTCTGAATCTGGGCGCGCATGAAACAAGGATAAAAAGTTTACCCTGATGCCATGGTGGATCTGGGTTAATTGCGCTAATCACGCTAGCGATAACAGTGATACCAGCGATAAAACGGCTACACAACCTGATTTAAAGCCAATTCAAAGCCACTTTGTATTGGCTTCCAACTAGGCTAATTGCTTCCATTTCTTGCTTTACGGCCGGGGTACTCATAGTGACGACAACAAACATGATAGGTTTTTTTTGATGCTCCTGTCGGAGAACACTTTTTATTTAAAGATGAAACAGTTTCCTTTGTTTCAGATCAATTTCAGCATTTCCTCTATGGTATATTCTTTCCCTTTCTTCTAAGGACTTCTATTGTCTTTTTTTTCTCATAGTCTTTTTTTTCTCATAGTCTTTAAATAATAGTCGCTACTATTTCTAATAAACTTCTCCTATCGAATAGTTCTATTTTATTATTAGACTTTTACCCTAATATAAAATGCACAATTCTTATTATCCCAATGGTCAATCCGATGAATTAGATTCCTCAAATTATAACTACTCTAACAAAGGAAACACCACGATGAATGACGAAAATGACCATGTTGTTTACAACCACATCAACTATAATGTTAGCAAGCCTGCTAATCCCATTTATACATTTCTAGTCAATGAAGTTAACACACCAACCCCTTCACTTGTAACTGATTCAGAATCAGTTTCAACTTCTGCATTTACAACACCAACCGCTGTAACACCAGTTACAAGTCCTATCGCAACCCCAATGCTACACCACTCTCCTGATATTATCAATGGCAACGTTCCTAACAATAATGTTTATTTTAACTCAAATCAACCAATTCCTTCAATGAAGAGATTTGCATTCTTAGCATCAGCATCACCACCTCAACCACCACCACCTGCATTTATTAACAATTTTAGATATTTTAATAACCAATCACCTTATTTCTACCAACAAACACCTCCATTTCTATTTAACGGTGTGTCTAAATTTAATGTTAATAATACTTATAACAATGATGGTGGTTATCAATATTATCAACTGAACCATTCATTTGTGTTACCTCCAATTTCTGCACCAACTGCTGCACCAACTGCTACACCAACTGCTGCACCAACTGCTACACCAACTGCTACACCAACTGCTGCACCAACTGCTGCACCAACTGCTGCACCAAATACTGCACCAACTGCTGCACCAACTGCTACACCAACTGCTGCACCAACTGCTGCACCAACTGCTGCACTAAATACTGCACCAACTGCTGCACCAACTGCTGCACCAACTGCTGCACCAACTGCTGCACCAACTGCTGCACCAAATACTGCACCAATTGCTGAACCAACACCATCATTCTCATTTTCCAAACCGATTTCAAAATGCATTTCAAAAACAAAATCTTTACCTCCTAAAAGATCTAGAAAAAAAGCAACTGAGGTTGAAAGACATTATAAGTGTAACTTCAGAGACTGTACTAAAGCATATGGTACATTAAATCATCTTAATACACATGTTTTTATTCACAGTCACGGTCCTAAGCGTCAACCTCAAGAATTTTACGAATTAAGAAGAAGATTAAGATATTTGAAAAAATTAAAAGTCAAGAATATCTTTAACAATATGGAAGATAATGGTAATGGTGCTACTGGTAATGAAAATTTTGCATATTATACCCAAAATAATTAATGTTAAAATCTTCAAATTAGATTTGCATGATATTGTTTTCAACGTTAAACTAGACGAAAACAAAACCCACATTAAAAGAAAGTGATATAGGGACATATTATCTATATTACAATTACAACCATAATTATATCGACCTGAGCATATCGCATGATTCTTCATTTAAGTTTTATTTTACTTTATTTTACTTTATCTTACTTTATTTTACTTTATTTTACTTCAACTTATCTGAAATTTATTCTTACCTTGTTTTATTTTAATTTATCTTATTTTACTTTTCTTTCATTATTTCGTACATAATTTTTGTTTCATTATTTAGCATATGGTTTAAAGTTTTATTTTTCTATCAATTAAAATCTTTTTGTTTGCTACTGTTCTATTGATCTAAGCCACACATTGTTGGAAGTCCCTTGCACGATGCAATACAGCCATACCAGCTGCAACTTCTGTAAATTACTCAAAGTATTGCAACGGCCTCCGAACAGGACCCCTCCTCACTTTATCCGTTTTTTCAGAATCGGCCGCGCTGCCAGATTCCAACCCGATGGCATCTTGTTTAGCTCCAACCCAAAAGTCGGCATTGCAACAATTTCCCCCCTCTGAGGATAAACCACCACAGGGACATTGCTTTCCCATAAAAGCGTCCGTGTAATGCCCAACATCCCCAATAAAAACACCAATTGCTGCAACATTGACTGACTCATCCAATATTCGCCCATGTTTTTTTCATGCAACAATTTCACCTCAAGATCGGCTAAATCATCAACGGAGGCATTGTGGTCCAGGTACACCCTCTCATCATATAAACACCGGCCGTTTTTCATTGCAACAATCACATCTTTCCCTCGGTGTGGATTCTCTCTTCTAGCATGGACAACAATAGTATTATCATTCACTGTTTCCCACGAAATAACCAACCCGCAAAGAGTTTTCTTACCTTTCTTGCTGAGCATCATCTCTTCCCATAAACTTTTCCCACCAATTTTTGAAATAATTACGGAGTTCTTTGCATCGAATCTTGTAAAGCTATGTAGATAATTCTTACTAGGACTAACCCTCCATAGCTCTTCATACATCCATCTATCTACAGCCATTATACCTACGATATCATCCGTATCCCCCATAGGTATCTTCAACTCCATTCTCATCAACATTGGATCCAATTGGGCTGTAGCGGCCCATGAATCACTCTCCATGCGCCCGCGCACCAGCCCATCAATCACCGTCAACACTGTCCCATGAAGTTCCCGCACAGAATCCTTTAGCTTTCCACCATCCTTTTTCAATATCGCTCTCAGTCGGTTCCTCACCGTTAGCTGGGTATCTTCATTGCTCTTATCTTCAAACCATTTCAACCCACTGGCACGCGCATACTCATACATTTCCCGCTTGCTGAATTCCAACAGCGGCCGGCAAATTTTCATCCCCATGAATCCATGAACATTGACCGCCCGCATGCCGCACAGTCCCCACAACGTGGAGCCGCCCATCAAGCGCATCAGGAATGTTTCCCACTGGTCATCTCCATGATGTCCCATAAATATCCCACTTGCTTGAATACTATGGTAATATTTCCCCATTAGTGCATATCGCAACTCTCTGGCATGTTCTTCTACCCGCTTATCGTTGATTTTCTCCTTGATGCGCAAAATTGAATGTTTGGTAATCGCTTGTCTCGGTTTATTAGCCACTATTTGAGCAACTTGGCCAGCTTCCCACGCACTTTCTAGACGTAAACCGTGATCGATGGTTACTGCATGAATTTCCAGGTTTTCCATGTAAACTGTTTTATATCGTTCAAGTAAATCAAGTAAAACAATCGAATCAACACCCCCTGATAATGCAACCACGAATTTGTTATTTGTGTGACGATGTGTTTTCATTATTGTATTCATTGAAGTGTTAAACTTCTTAAACATCGTATCTTTAATCATCTTATCTGGTATCCATGACATATCTTTATCTTTTGATTGATTGAATGCTCATTAACGTAAGATTATGTCGTCTATTCAGATCTTGACATGCAGGATCATGAAAAAAAAACACCACTTTGTTTTGAAAAAGTCGAGAGACTCAAAAGTGAGTATTTGTTACTGTATTTATCTATTAACTCTACCATGGGTCGAAGGCAAATACAGTAAACTCACTCATCTCTATATATATTGTGTGTACGATAGGTTACCACGTTACATTGTTATTTAAATATAGTGTTAGTCAAATTCTGCTTACTTTTTACACGTTTTCAATTTTTTTCACTTTTTTCCAATGTACACTTATCCTTCATCTTCACATGTAGCACGTTTTTTAGTCTTTTTTTTTAATTCTTTGTACACGAAGATAATTACAAGAATTGGCGAGCTAGCTAAACTTATCATTTAATCTCTCTATTTTTTACGTAATCGATATATATACATATCGATGTGTATTGAGAATTATGCAGTTTAGAAAAACAGATATACAAAAAAAAAAGATAAGTTAGGTTGGTTTCAATGTGAAAGGTTGTTAAGTGCAAGTTTTCCCGGTAGGAAAACCTTTCTTTTCAAAGCCCGGTATAGTGGCAACCTTACTCGCTCAAAAATATGCTTCATGCACTCGTAATCGTCTAAGGCAATATATATGTGTTAAGTTCCATGGCCTATTTTTTGTTTGAGCGGTACATTGCATATATACATATATACAAAAGCGTTAGTTAAGTTTGGAAACTCAAAGTAAATCTACATGGATTTAAATTCACTGAAGCCCTCCTTAGGCTTCCTTCACACTTGTTTCTCTCATTAGATTGGTTTACATACGCTGCAAAATAAGCTCGAAATAATGAGCCTCTCTTCCTTCCCTGCGAGTTTTATTCATTTAGCCTAACTTAATTATTTGTTTCAGTAGCACCCGCATCGTAAAAAAAACCTTGTCTATGCAAAAAAAAATGCATCGTCTTCAAATCGGGGATTACCAATTGTGATTGTTTTGTTTTTGTTTTTGTTTTTGTTATATTCTTATAGTCCTTTTTTTTAGTATCCCACTTAATTTAATCCGTCAAAATACTTCTCTAATTTCCTATTATACTATGTCGTTAAATAAAGAGAAAAAATTGGATGCGATAAATATAGAACTACAGAAATTGAACAATCAGATCACATCATTTAGTAAATTACTGAAAGTTTCAAACAACCAATTTAATATGATTAAAATTTTTGGAATTCAACAAGCAACATTCTTAAGTAGTTCTCATAATGTGTTTCAAAACTTAAATCAACAAACTGAATCAGAAGAAATTGATGAGAAATCCATGTGAAGATATCCATCCACTTATACCCACTTTTTAGTAAATGTGTTATTATAAACTATATAGATATATACAAGCTAATGAAGCAATTAGATTTAAACTTAGTCCTTTAATTCACCAGATTCAACAACTTGAATTTCAGCTTGTGGTTGGCCTGATGAAGAGCCATAACCTTCAACAGTCTTTAAAGTATCCAAGCCATCAATAATTTCACCGAAAACAACATGATGGTTATCTAACCAAGGACATGGAACAGTAGTAATAAAAAATTGTGAGCCATTGGTGTTTGGACCTGCATTAGCCATTGATAATTGGCCTGGCTTAGTGTGTTTAACATTAAAGTTCTCATCTTCAAATCTATCACCATAGATGGATTTACCACCATAACCATTATGATGGGTAATATCACCACCTTGGGCCATAAATCCTGGAATAACTCTGTGGAAAATAGAATCTTTGTATCCAAAACCCTTTTCACCTGTACATAGTGCCCTGAAATTTTCTGCAGTCTTTGGAACTACTTTATCGAATAATTCAAATGTAATTCTTGGTTGCTTTGCACCGTTGATTGCTAAATCAAAATAAACTTTAGATAATTGAATAGAAGATGTGGAAAATTGTCTTCTTAAACCGAACATTGTCTATGTAATAAGGAATGGTTTCGAGTAATTCAAAAAGAATGTCATACAGTAAAGCAATTTAATTGCACATTTATGAAATCTCGACAACTAAACGACATGAATTATTGAGGGGAATATTATACGTTAGCAGCGACGCGTCGATGTTCTGATGGCAATATTAATTTGTTGTGTTAACTTCTATGTACAAACATATAAATGAATTATAAAATCGTATACATTGTTATTTATGTCCAAGTGCTGGTAAAAATCATAAAAGTATGGTCAAGTTGAAGATCTGCAACTATCTCAAATTTACGTAACTTCAGATCTTGAGGGTAAGATCGCAAATGCTCCGCTTTTCATTACCCCTGCTCGGTGAATTTACACAACACTATCATGCTCTTTACCCCTTAGGCATCAATCCAACACATGGATTACGTTTTGTAGTGCAATGTGTAAGGAGATCAAACTTGTTTCAAAATCTTTAAAATCCCTAGTATCCAAACTTTTGTTTAATTGAGGAAGTAATATCGTGGATTTGCAATTATGTGGATTTGGTGAAAAAATCATATGCCTGTACCAGGTTTCTTTAAAATCCGATAAAAACAACTTATCAAGCGATTTTATCTTCATATTTAATAGCTTTATATTGATTGCTAATTTAACCTTTTTGTAAAGTTTAAACCATGGATAATCTTGTAATATTTCAGACTTGATAGCTTCTAACCTTCTATCAAATTTTACTGACAGTTTTGAAAAGGTTTTCAGAATATCCCTTATTTCATGTAGTTCTTCATTAATAGTCTTGAATTCAAAGGGATACGTCATATTTTCATATTTCCAAGATTCGGGGATGCATTCGCTTAATTTATTAAATTCTTCGTCTACTATATTGAGATAATTTGTTGTTGAAATATCTAAAATTTCATGTTCACTTATTTGGAGTATCAACATACCAACAAACTGACTTAATAAATTGTGCAACTTTAAATCAGGGTCAAAAAAATTAAGCAATTCAAAATTATCATATTTTGAATTTTTATAAGATATTGGATCAACACCTACATGTTCCCTAAATCCAATGTTAATCGATGGTATACCTAAATGATTTTGAAAAATTGTATAATCTTTGACTTCATTGCTAATCAATTCAATTGATTGTTTGTCATTTGTAAATATATCATACAATGTATTTGTTTCATTAACCATGACCAAATCCATGACATTTGTAATGATTTTATTAAACAATGGATTTGATTCAATATGTAATTGCCCACCTCTAATATCATCCAAATTAATATATAATATGCAATCATTAATTAATTTTTGTTCATGATATTCACCATATTCAACAGATCCAATCATACCTAAACTAGTTGCATCCCATGATATTAATTTAATCGTACGCAATGGCTTCCACCCTCTCTTAGCTAATTCATTTAAACCTCTCGCAATTTCAACTAAACTGATGGTGGATTTACTAATACCCCCAAATCCAGTAATTGAGTCTCTTGATGATCCAATGACTATTTCTTCATCTGAAATTATACCTTTAATTGTAGTTATGATATTATAAATTGGTTTAACTTCATAATTCATGTTATTATTTAATGTTATTTGAAAATCTTTATTAGGCCCAACAGAATAATCAAAACCATCCAAATTACCAACCCATCCAAAATTTCCACCTTTACCGTTTAATTTAGATAATATTGGTTCAATTTGTTTATAATTTAATGAAAAAACAGGTATTCTTGGAATGGTTTTAGGATTCTCTATTCTTTGATATCCATCAAATATATATGGTGACCATCCTGGTGTAGTTGGATCACCGGGTTGCTCATATACAAAATTGCTTGTTTCTAATTCTATTGCATGATGGTTTCTCGATGCTCCATTAGGGAACGCTTTATATTTGTTTAACTCGGTAAATTTGCCATCATCATATGGGTCATTAAAAAATATGACTGAATTGGCACCTTTTTCTTGTGCAGATTTTACAACTATGCTTGAATGTATCAACGGTGATTTCTTAACTATAAATACTTGATTCTTTAAATTCGTATCTTTTAATGATTCATAATCTGAAACCGATCCATAATTAACAAATATAAATTGCGAACTGGCGATCATGGTGTTTGAACTATATGGAATGTAAGAAAATTCACTTGTCTCAGGTTCTTTTAAGATAGGTTCAAAAACAACGTGGTTTGATTTATCCAATAATTTCAAACTCATGTCGATTGGATCACCCATATAAACATCATAATATTCTGTATTTGTGTTCAAATACTCAAACTTTCGGAGCATCATTTCTATATTCTTATAGTTTTTACTGCTTGGTTTATAGTGGTCTAGTTGGTATAATTTAAATAACTCATCCATATTGGAGTTATAATTCAATTGTGATATAAATATTCGTGATATATCATCATTTGTTAAAAATCCACCATATAATCTTCTTAAATCTCTATTCAATGTCGTTCTTGGAAAGAAAATTAAGTTGAATATAAACATGCAAAATAAACTAAATAAACAAACAACAAAAAATCTACGCCTTTTCAATTGTGACATTGTTAACTCTTTCAAATGAATAACTTCTGAAACAATAGATTCAGTTATACTACTCCTTCGTCTACTCAGGTTTGAATTTGAATTTGCAGCATTGTTGTTGTTAATTGATGCATATGAATTCAGCAACTTGGAGTTATTTGGATGAAATATATATGGTTGAGAATCATCTGAAGTTGAAGCTTTCGGATTATCTTTATATCTTTTTTTTGTATTATCTCCTTTAGAATTGGTTTGTGAATTTGCAGATATAAGTGATTGCCTTGACTTCGAAAATAACGCCGATTTCAAAGACCTCAGAAGAAAATCGTCTTCATCTTCTCCTGGTGTCAGCATCAGTCTGTCTACCGTTGTAGGATCCGTGTCTGGATCATCTGGATCAGAGACAATTGGAGATAAAAGTGGTCTTATCTCGTCGACATCACTGAACGACGAATCAAAAGATAGATCTGGTGAAGTGGATATGGTTAGCAATGGTGGTACTAGCTCTGTCTGTATTTTTCTATCCATGTCCCAAGTATCCTACCTATTTTTTTGATAAAGGAAGTCCTATACTTGGTTGTTCGCAGCAGAGTCTGTTTTATTGTTCAATCTTTTTCTTTTCCAGCTCCGAAGCCTCCAGAACCTTCTGCGTCGATCGTCGCACCAACAAAACAAAACAGGAATCCGAATTGGGAAACAAACAATTAACTTTAAACCAGAAAATAAGAAAATTGCATGAATCACACAGTGAGAATGTGGCAAATGGGAAACTGATAGAGTCGTTCTAGATTTGTTTTATATTTAAAGACACGACTACAACTCAAATAACCATCACGAATAACAGAAACCACTCTGAAAATTATAATATTTAGCTCTCCCTATCTTTGTTTTCTAAAACCCAACATTTTGAATTCGTTTTTTCCAATCTTTTGCCATTTTCACATTTTAATTCGATTACTTTATTAATTAATCTAATTATCATTGAATATACAATCTTCATTCAAAGAGAAAAAAAGTCAAAAAGGTCACTACATATATTTTATTTTAGTCGTATTCAGCTTAATAATTCTTATAATAAGTGCCAGAAAAATTCCAAAAAAAATTAATAATATTTTACTTTTCCTTTTTTAACTACTAAATTTACAAACATTTCAAATTCTTACAATTTTATGATATAACATCAAGCTAACTCTTAAGTACTACTTACGAATAAAACAAACTTCATTACATAAATTCAAAAATAATTAAATCAAGACTGCGTTTAAATATATACATATCATAGCTCTAATTCGATTATAATTTATTTCACAACTTATTTTTTTTTGTTTCTATCACAATCATACTTATTTATTTATTTATTTATTTATTTATTTACATATACAGACACTAAGGCATAAAAACTATAATGTCAAACATTGAATCTGATTATTACACGTATTTACACGGTGGACTTTTGCATGACAGATATGAAAAGGTTAAAGGTCTGAATGAAGGTTCTTTTGGTATTGTTTCCATTGCCAAGGATATTAAGGACAATGAAAAGTTAGTTGCAGTTAAATACAATACTGGTAAATTAAGCGATTTTGAAGCATATCAACCACGTCAATCAACTGGCATTGATATTAAATCAATTAGTTTGAATTCAAAGACAAGATCAGTAATGAGAACAAATTCAACATATTCAACGAATGCCACCAGTGAAAATACCGAAAAGGATGTCAGCAGATCAATTGTTTTAAGAGAAACAAAACAAGAAATCTTAATGCTGAAGAAGGTTGATTCTCATCCAAATATTACTAAATTAATTGATCATTTTGATACCTTCATGATTTTGGAGTATGCTCCAAGAGGTGATTTACACGATGCAATTCAATTGGGTATTGCACCTGTTGCAACAAGAGATGTTATTGATGTCTTTATGCAATTAATTAGTGCAGTTGAATTTTGTCATAAAAATGGCGTTTATCATAGAGATATTAAACCTGAGAATATCTTGATTGCTGAAGATTGGTCAATCAAATTAACTGATTTTGGTTTAGCAACTGATCGTTTAATTTGTAATGATTTTGATGTCGGTAGTGAACGTTATATGGCGCCTGAATTATTAGAACATTCTGATATTGATAGTTATGCAGCTGATAAAGTTGATATCTGGGCTTTAGGTATTTGTTTACTTAATATTGTTTTTGGTAAATCTCCATTTAGATCTGCAAGTTCAAAGGATAAAATGTTTCTACATTTTGCTGCTAACAGGGAGACCTTGTTTGATATTTTTCCATTCATGAGTTATGATTTATTTTCTGTTATGATTCACTCCTTAACTATTGATCCTGCAAACAGAGATTTTGAAATGATTAAAAGAACCTTGATGAATATTGATGTTTTAACTTATGATTATGAATTTGAAGAGGAAGTTGACGATATTAAGGGTAAACCATTGTTCGAAGAACTTGAAGAGGATGAATATACTGAGAATGAAAACAAGGAGTCGAAAGAAGTTGACAAAATTAAAGGAGATGTTGAAGATAAGGAGAATAAAGAAAATATTATTGTCAATGAACCGATTATTACTAAACCTGCAATCCACATAGAAAACATAGACAACAACAAGGAAGAAAGTAGTTGTGATGTTCATAATAATACAGTATTTTTTGATAACAATGATAATATCGGTCTTAAGGACAACGGTATTAAACCAACAAGTGTTCCTTTCTCGAAGATGCTACTTAACAGAAACATGGATCACATTGGTTCAATTGATACATTGATTGAAGAAACCGATTCGAACAGACCGATTCCAAACCATTCAACCTCTAAACCAATTTCAATTAGTGGAAAATATGAACCTCCACATAGGATGTTATCTAGTAACTCACTAAGTAAGTATATGATGGAGTTTAAGAAAACATCTAGAAAATACTCTAATACAGCAAACAATAACAACAACAGAAACAATCACAATATCAACAATAACAATAATAATTTCAGAGCAAGACGTTGGAATCCAGCTCATCGTAAGCCATTGAGAATTGCTAATTACAACTTACAAGACGCTAAGCTTACAACATTTAAAGATGATACATTTGATTTCAATAGAAGAGATTTTTTTACCCCAAAATCTGTCTTTTCTAATTACATGGAAAAGGCAAGTAAGGGAAAACAACAATTACAACAACAAAGAAGTGCATATTATAGAAAGCATAAAGATTTTGAAAATTCATCATCTTTCAATTACAATAATAATCATAAATATTACAATAATTATAATAATAATTACAATAATTCTAATTATGGTGATAGAAGAGCTTGGCAAAAGAGAAAAAGAAGGCCAAGTTACATGGGTAACAACAATAATTTTAATTTCAACAGTAATAAAAACAACAAGGGTAGTTATAGAACAAATAATATTAAATCAAAGAATAGAAATGATGGTGTGAATAGATCTCATAATATCAACAACGAACATACTTCAGCTGGCCAAAGGAGATTATCAAATCTTGTTCGTTTATCAAGTTCAATGAGATCTTCAATTGATGGTAAGTATGTCCCACCAAATGTGCGTTTAACTGCCGCACAATTGAATGGATCTGCGATTTATTCAGATGATGAATATGAACCGGAGAATGAACATGAAAATGAACACCAAAATAATGCTAAATTCAATCTTCACAATGATGATGTTTTTGCTAGTGGTGATTCGGAAGAAGATGAATATGAAGATGATACATTTTCATTTGAATTTGAACAACCAGCTGTTTCAACTAATAAGAATAAGTTGTCAGATAACAGAATGTTTAACCAGATTCAATCCAATGCGATCAACATGCTGGCAAAGCAATTTACAGATAGTAAGATATTTGATGAAAAATCTAGTGTTTCAAGAGATGCATCCTTAGCAACAACAGTTTCAAACAATCATTCGAGCATTGGATCAAATTTAAATGTTTCACCTAAGAGTGGAGGATATAAGAAGTACGTTCCTCCACACCATAGAAGAAGCTCACATGGCGCCGATGCAATGGATAAACCAAGAGTGAATTTTAACTTGAATACTAATAATTTGAATAACCACTATAATGATCGTTTCAATGAAAACTTTATGACACAAATTTCATCATCTGCTCCTACTAAATCATCTTCATTTTTTAATGTATCTTCTAAAATGGTCCATCCACATGAAATTTTATCAGCTAACTACTTTTATGGTTCTGATGGACATTCTGATGATTTATTTGACATTAAAGAGAAATAGCTTTTTTTAACGACTTTTTTTTTTGAAGTATTTTTTTAAAATTAACGGCTGAGATTTTTATAGCTTGAATATATAATGAAAACAAATTATAATTGAGTTTCTATAAACGTTTGATTACCAAAAATATACACGCATAACCTTATAAGGGATTTACTGAAATTTACTTAGCATTTTTGAATAGATGTCTAACACCCATTGCAACGTTATTACAGTAATGTTGATCAAGAAGAACATTTTCCCATAACACAGCAACTTCAGTATTTGCTCTTTCGGTTTCATCAATTTCAGCATGATACACACCATTCTGAACTCTATCTTCAGTCGAGTATAAACTTTTTATGTCATCAAACCTACCAAGTAACTTATCCATGAATTTTACAACAGCTAGTGCAGATTTTTCAGGTAAATGTAATGACGCTAAATATAATCTTTTTGTAAATGCCAATGCACGTTTAGCAGATCCACTTTTACTATTGAAAAAAATTGCATTCAAACATCTTAATAGTAGTTCAGCTTTTGTTGAAACATTAACTGATGGTTTTAAATTCAGTTCAGTTGTAGATAATGGATCAACTAATCTTAAAGTTTTATGTGAAAATTCAATTTCTGTATCTAATGACAGTTTTGGCAATAATGAATATAAGTAATCAACAAACTTATTTAAATCAATACTGACCTTTCTAGCTGGGAAGTTGGCAACTAATGAAAATGATGTTATTATACATAATAAAACTTGTCTCACTTCATTACTATTCAAATCTTTATTTTCTAGTAGTTCTTCTGTAATTTCTCTTAGCACCTGCAAGAAGTCACCCATTAAATCAATGTTCACCATATGTCCGAATTTTGATAAACTTTCTAAGACTGCTGCCATTAACTTAGCCGGTCTAGCCTTTAAAACTTCAAGATAAAATGTTAAGAGCATTTTCAAAATTTGTGCTTGATTCTTTTCTCTTTGCTCAGCAGTGACCGCTTGCTCTGCCTCTCTCATTTCTTTATCAATCAATTTACGTTCTTTTAAATTCTTTCTCTCCTTTTTGCTTAAATGAACTCTATCTTTCTTTTTTAATTTAGGTGCATCATCGTCTTGTTCTCTTGCATTTGGTGCATAATCATTCAAAACTGTTAACGATAAAAAAATATTTAGTACACTTTCATCAACATTAAAATCTCTTCTTCTTATGCTTTTAGTTAACAATATAACCAATTCCTTAGATATATCACCATTTGATGCATCTTCAATCAATAAATCTTCTAAAGTAAAAATACATTTTTTATAGATTTTGAACTCAAATTCATTTTGTGGCTTCTTCATGACTCTTCTACAAATAAGTTTGAAAAACTCTTTTCTAAAATTAAAGAATCTAAGTGCACTTGCTAATTCACATGCTGCATTAGTTGCAATTATACCCATTTCTGCATCAGTTGATGTAACTTTTGGTTGTGTAGAAAATTTCGATGCTCTTTGTGCCAATAAATCAATATAATGTTTATAATTCAAAACTAAATGCTGTTCGAAAAATCTCAACTTTGCAACTTCTTTTGTAACCTTTTCTTTCTTTTCAATTTCAGTCAATGGTCTAATATGATATGATGGTGCTATACTTTTGAAAACTGGAACCATTGCTAGAATTGCTAATTTTGAAGTTAGTGAATTTTTAGAGTTAGCCATTCTTCTTAATCTTGACAATTGTAGTATATTTTCTTCAGGATTTTCAATTAATTCTTCTGCCATTTCAGCTATATCTTCTTTTGTTTTAATAACTTTCTCTTCTGGTGTTAAACCTTTATAAGATTCATCGTTTTCTTCATCAAACGCTTCTTCCTTTTGGGATTTTTCGTTTATCTCCTCCTTCACATTATCAAATTTGGAATCTTCCTCAGAAGATTCACCTTCATGATCTTCGTTATCATCGGCCTTTTGTTCTTTTGAAGCCTTTATAATAATACGCCTTTTTAAAGTACCGTCTGATGCACGAATAGGTAAACCTTCTTCACCTTCAGCTTCAGGATCATTAAACGCTCTTGGCCTCATTTCATAATCTTCTAATTCTTCTTCAATTTTTTCATCTTCATCAACAGGTGCTTTCATCATTTGAACATCATTCTCATTAGTGTTGTTAAATTCTACATCAGAGATGTCATTATCACTATCAATTCTTGAAAAAACAGAGGAATTAAGTTTGCTGTCTTCTTCCTTTCTTCTCTTTTGGTTTCTTAACTCAGATGATCTCTTTACTTTTCTTTTACCCATGATTGTCTATGTATTTGTTGTAGAATACAAGCAGTTTTCTTTTTATATTAAGTGAAAAATTTCATGATAAAATAAACTGTGAAAAATAAGACAAAAATTTCCAAGGCAGTGAAAAATAAAAAAAAAAAAGAAAATGTAAAATTAACATTTCTGAGGTCTACTTCTTTTAGTTTTCTATTCTAATCGGTTTTGCTCAGGCCGCTTCTGGCTGAGGCGAGAACAAGCTATTGATACAATTCTGAATACTAAATATCTTTTTTAGGTCCACCTAGCTTCAAGACCTTTGAATTTTGTCTTTGGCTTGATAGTTCATTACACTAAAGGACATCACATTCAACTATGCTCAGATTAGCTGCTAAACGTTCTATCAATAAAGCAGCCAGTCTCAGACAGTTTCATACTGCGTCTTCATTACTGGCGGCTAAGATCTTTGATATGCCTGCAATGTCTCCAACTATGGAATCAGGTGCTATTGTAGAATGGAAGGTTAAGCCAGGTGAAAAATACAATTCTGGCGATGCATTAGTGGATATTGAAACCGACAAGGCAACTATCTCTGTTGATGCAATTGATGATGGTGTTCTAGCTAAAATTATTCTTCCTGACGGTACGAAAGATATCAAAGTTGGTACTCCAATTGCTTATTTAGCCGAAGACGGTGAAGAGTTAGCTACTTTGGAATATCCTCCACTTCCGACAGAATCATCCCCAGCAATAGAAGTTTCCCCAGAATTAAAAACAGAACCTAAAGCAGTTTCAACACCAACACCAATTGCTGAACCAAAATCATCGTCTGTTCCAAAATCTACTTCTACCATATCAACAAAATTTGCAAATCCAGACTTACAGTTATTCCCATCTGTTGAGATTTTATTACATGAAAATAACATTTCTAAAGAAGAGGCATTTTCCAAAATACCTGTGACTGGCCCACAAGGTAGAATTCTTAAAGGTGATGTCCTTGCTTACCTAGGTAAAATTTCAGCATCAGAAAACACAGTTCTAGCAGAATATCTTGAAAAGAAGCAACATTTAGATCTCTCAAATATCGAATTAAGAGAACTAAAGAAAGAGGAAAAATCTGTAAAACTAAAAGTCAAAGAACCAATTACTGTTACTGAGGTATATTTATTGAATAAAGAAGTTAGTTATCCACAATTAAGATTGTTTAATAATGCTATTGCAAATGCAATTTCATTAACCGAACAAGAAGTTTATGCATCTAATCTTGCCCCAGCATCTGATTTAGATGACCCATTATTTGATGATCTTATTGCGCCACCTAGAAATACTGAGAGATTTACAATTTCTTATAAATTAAATTTTGAAGAAAGTGAAGTTTCATCTATTGATGTTAAGTTAACATTAAATGAAAAATGTTATGACGGGAATGAAAGAGCTTCGTTATTTATTTCCAAATTCAAAAATAATCTTCTTGAAAGTGTAAAGGATTTTTGATTTTTAACATCATATTTGTAGTCATGTAATTATTTATATATACAACAATATTATCAACCACATATTGTGGTTTTTTATTAACTAGTTACTTAATTTTATTACTTGGTGAACTTTGTATATAAGAGTGTCATAATACAAAGTAGTAAGATAAATATGATCTGCAATGATTACACCTTTTTTTCTCTCTGTTAAATCATAGTAAAACCAGTAAATACGACATGTACATGTAATTAATGGAATATTTTGGTAAGTTATGCAATTTCCAAATGAATATTCGTGTTTATACTTAAATGTCAATTTGTAACGCAAGATCAAATTTTTAGAGAATGGAAAGTTTGAAAATAAAATAAAACTTTATGATAAAGTTTAAAGTATTTCAAATATTGAAGTACAAAATCTTCAATATACATTTTATGTATGAAATTCAGAACCAAAATTAAATGAACCAATAATAGAAATCAAATATGCAATTGACTTAAGTAAGCGTGATTATCATAATATTTCGCAATCTGAACAACAAGAAATCTTTATTTACATAGCAAAAATTTATAAACAAATATCTATGGAGGTGAATTTATTTAAAATGACATATACAGTAATATATTATTTGAAAGAACATATATTGAAAGAAAGCAGGTTAATATTTTTCACGGATATCAGATTACTCTATTTAAAATATAGTTTATAAAGTGAACAAAAAAAATTGTTATTTTTTTCCATATTTAAACCACTTGATACTTATTTATTTAGTGAATCCTTTGATCTATGTGATGTTGGATTTTGATATGTTAAATCTATACAATGTTTCTAATGCAACAAATAATTTAATGAAATTAGAAGTTTACAGATTTTATATAGTGAGTTAAAGATGTCACTTGCGTGCTAAAAGTTTTAATAATATGCCGGCTGAGAAATGTCTTAAATCTAAATCAAGCTCAAAATGCGAGAGCTAAAAGAAACAAATCTACATTTACCATCAAAACATAATAATCAATAAAATATGATGTGGAAGTTACAAAGAGATAAATAAGGGAAAAAAAAAATTGCAACGTGAATTAAAGATTCATCAATAAGTGCTACAAAAATTTACAGGATTAACAATTCCAATGAGAAATTGGTAAGTAGTAAAAGGTCCAAAAAGGTTAATTTAAACCTAAATTTGACTTACAAATTTAAAAACAGGGAATTAAATTTTGTATTTAATTTTGTCTTAACTATGGTATTTAAGGAAAAGTGCAATAAATGTGTTGAGCCTCCATAGTCACGTGTAAACATGTATTTTACACACTCAGGTGGCATATGTGTACGTAAAGGCCAACTTCATGAATTTTTAATAGTTTGTGTGTTTACTTCATTTATGAAATAAATATTCATATAGAGGTACAAATAATGTCATATTATGATTCACATTGTCATTTGTCACCATCAATAACTTCTACCGAATTTGAAAATGAAGTTCTTCCAAGGTTGAAAGACTTAGACTATACAATAAATTTAATGATGACAAATCATATCGATAAACCAATCATAGTTTCATTGATTAATATGCCGGATATTCTGAGCAATAACTACGTGATGTTGAATATTGGGATTCATCCATGGTTTACCCATTTATATACGTTTTTAACACGAATAGAGAATGAGTCTGATGTAGAATTCAAAAAGAGACATTATGGAGGTATACTTGACAAATATTCAAACAACGCAAAATATGATCATCCCATAGACGAAATTCTTGAGGAATTGCCTGTACCTATTGATATTCAGATCAAAATTGAAGAATTTGACATGATACTAGCTAACAACAGACTTGGGAAAAGATTGAATATTGGTGAGATAGGAGTAGATAAATTAGCAAGGATACCGAATTCAGGATATTTGGGAAACCCACAATCTTCTAAAACTGGACTTTCTAATTACAGAGTTAAATTAAACCATCAAATCGAAATCTTTAATATGTTTCTGAAAATGAGTGTGAAGTATAATAAGAGTTGTTCAATCCATTGTGTGTCTGCACATGGTCAAATATATCAAATTTTGAAGAGCATTAGTGAAGGTCATATTGTGACTTGTGCTATGCACTCATATAGCGGTAGTTTAGATCATGCAAAAACATTATTAAGTTTGAACAATGTTAACGTATGGTTTGGATTGAGTGATGTTGTTAATCTAAGCAAGTGTTATGGGAATGATGAGAAGGACGACAAGAGTGATAAGCTGAGGTGGCTGGTGAACGGATTACGTGATAGAGTTTTGGTGGAGACCGACTTGGGTGTTGATAGGTTAAATGTTGAGCATTTAAAGTATATTCAAAAGGTCATTCAAAAGTTCGAGTTTTTAGATGTTACATATGATGAGTTATTGGATAATTGGCACAGATATAACAGTTTATAATTCTACTGGAATGTGTTTCTTCATTTTTTTATATAGAATACATAATACAAAATACAAATAATTTGAATCCAGAGAATAACTTTGAATCAAATTCAAGGAAAAAACTTTTTTTGAACAAAATAATGAAATGAGAAAACAAGAAGGATTCGAAGACAGAGGTAATAAGACATAGAAAAAAAAAGCACAGCATAGATAATTTATAATAGGACCGAGATCAAATATAAAAATTTGATTTATTAAATCATCATCCAACCAGCCTGAATGATATACTGGAATATGACAAAATAAAAAAAAACAACAATAATCAATAACATTTAAATAAAAGGAAAAAAAAAAAGAATATGCAGAAAAGATGTAATTTATTAACCAAACCATGGGACTGTTTTGTTCTTACATGATTTAATACATTTGATTGCAAAGACCAACTCTTTATAGTTTGATTGAGGAGTTAGATCAATTGGGATTTTCTCAATCAATGGTAATTCCATATTTGTAGGATAATCAAGTAAAGGTAATTCATTTTCAGAAGATATTGGAGATAATGAAGAAGAAGTTTGACTTGTTATTTGAGAATTGTATCTTTCAACAGAAGAGAAAATAGAACCTGAAGCTGTTGATCTAGTTGAAATTGTTTGTTGAGCGGGTTCTAACTGGATTATATCATTTAATATTTCGTTTTCCAGTATTATCTGAGGTTGAACAGAAGGCCTAGCTTGGTAATCAATTGAGGTGTCATTTTCTATATCAAAAGTATTGTCAAACTCATCATCGTCATCTGCATCATCATTTAATAAAGAATTACTCCTTGATCTTCCTATTGGATTGGACCTCGTACTATTGGTACTATTAATACTCCTTAATGTATTTGATCTACTTCTATTTCTTAATCTATTTCTAGTTCCACGAGATCTACGCGGAACACAATAATCTAATGGTAACGAAACTCTTGAATCTATATCAAAACTTAATTCTCTACCAATGTTTAATTTGTAAAAAATTGAAGCAAATGAATTGGCATTATATGAAACCAGTAAGAATTGTTCATTTGATAAAATCAAACGTAAAGTATATGGTTTTGAATGGAAATCTGATGCATTACCAAATTTGACTAGTTGTTGTAATGAAAATGATTTATATAAAGATGATTTGAAATTCAATAGTTGTGCCTCTTGTGGAGTATATTCAACATCTAAAATTGAATTTATATCTGGTTTATGACTTATTAATTTATGAATATAGAGTAAATCTTGTGATTTCCTTTCAGCGTCAGATAATATGACGTAATTAAAAGATTGGTCGGCATTTAAAGGTTGCCTTTTTGAAGATATAGATAATTTATCAAAGAATTTTGAAAACGGATTAGTTGAATTTATGGATGAAGAAGAAGAACTGACAGTTGAAGAAGATCTAGACAGTGGTGATGAGTTCAGCGAGAACATGGAATTTGTACTTGAAGTTGAAGAGAGTGTAGGTTTTGGCTGAGAAGGAGTTATTGGATTATTCACTGTGGATGAGTTATGAAAGGAGAAGTTGTTGAATAAGTTCGTAGAAGTGCCAACACCTTGACCAAAGTAATTTACCTTTGAAGAATTCTTAGATTTAACGTTTAAGTTTGGATCGACAAAACTTGTATTCAGTTCATTGAAAAGATGCGCCACAAACCGAGCATATTCATGTTTAATATCATAGAAGTTAACTTGTGTTGAGTTGATTTCCAGAATCAATGGACGATATGCCAGGATGTTGGGAGATGAGTTGTTGTTTGGATTGACATTCGATTCATCGGCATAATAGACTAGGGAGACGTGGTGGATCGATGGAGAATACTCAGGAGGATCAAGAGGAAACTGGGAGTCTGTGTAAGTAGGAGGGTTGTCCATGGCGATGTTCTTTCCCGCTGGGTAGGATAGTTCAATGGAAAGAGGAGGAAGACTATTACGGAAAAACAAAAAGAAGAAAGTAGGTGATTCAAGGAGACGATGAGGTTAGATCGTCTGGATATCCCTGTGAGGCCGTTATCTACAGGAAAAAAACGAAGGCCCAAAGACTTCCTTGTCACGGCAGGCTATAATATAATAAACAACGACATAATGTAGGGTGATATCATACAATACAGCACGGTAGTGCAATGCACTAATCCCACCACGTAATATAACACACCATGGAGCAGCACAACCTCCCCCGTGTCTATCCCGTGCAAAGAAGATCACACTACTGCTTTTCTATATTCCCCATATAGCCTTTTTCCTATGCAATTTTCACTTTTCCAATTTTCCAATTTTCCAATTTTTCCCGTGATTGTCTCTAGTCCGGCCACTTCCGCGGGGATCCCGCACTGCCTGCTTTTCACTGCCTGCTTTTCCTTTGCCCTCCCACGACAGGAATATTGTCGCGTTTCCATCATGATTTTCACTTCAGCAATGGACAAAGTCAGCAGTGGACAATGCTGGAAGTATCTTCTTAGATAAAAAAAAAACATCACACAGATGCCCACCGTCTCTGTCTCAACATATCACAACACATTTCCGCGTGTTTTATACCCTACTGAAAACCGTGCTGAAGTGTATCCCGGTAGACAGTATGCCTTAGCCGACGCCTTCTCGTCTGAAAAAAGCCTTAGTTCAGCGTTCAATTTAGGTGTCTATAATCTTACTCAAGTAGACAACTCCCTTATCCCTATAGACCCCCTTTGCTTACTCACATTGATTTCCATTCTACAGAAAGAGAATGGCCATTTCCCTTCTGCAAAGGATGAAATCACCACGACTCTTAAACCATGTACTAAATCAACAGTATCCATTCTTTCATATCATGCAGCAACAGATGACCAATTGCCAATTCTCATTGAAGATCATAAAGATAAAACAAATAAGTCAATACTTAGAAATATACATCATTTAAAAATCATAAATGCATTACACACTTCAAAACTATCAAATATGGATAGTCTAATTTTTGATTCAATTAATGAAGCCTTATTTGATTTCTACAGTTTAGCCATTCTAAAGTTACAAGATCATGAAATACTACAGTACTATTCTCTTTATAACTATACATTTACTTCAAATTCTATATTTCCAATCTCTAAAATAATGACGTCAAATATAAAAATTCATCTTTTAAGACGTAATGATTTTCACATGAGAAATCCAAACATTTTCTCTTACTTTGCAAACACAATAGTCTCCAAATCTAACAAACGTGCTTATGAACAAGAATGCACGAAGATAATACAAAATGGGAAAACTTTATTAGCTGATTTAAACGAGGTATTCAAATGTCAACTATTTTGGAATGGTGATGATTCAGCAGATGCACAAATTATAGATCTTCAAATTGCTAGTTATATATACTGTATGAACTATTTGTCTTCATACATATTATCATTCAAACATGTTATTTCCGAATATCCTAATTTACTAATCCATTCAAATAAAATAATATCTACTTTTGTGTAATTCTGCACATTTATCATTTGTATTTTTTCACTAAAACACGCTTCAAAATATTAAGTAAAAAAAAAAAACGAGCCACTCTTCATTTTTTTTGCCATCATGGATCCTGAATCCGACCTTTATATTTGCAAAACTGTGATGATGTGACAATGAATTATACAGAAAGTACAATCGAAGCATATGGTCACCATCTTCTAATTTCACTACCAATAGCGCCATCTTTAGAAACAGTATTGTCAAATCAAACTGATGAAAAATACGCTTGGTTATTTTCATTATTTTCAAAATCGTTGCTATTGTCTGCAATTTCAATTAAATTGAAACTGAGGTTGAACAAGGAAACCAATAATAATCTTAGAAAAAATGCATTATTTGATATATTTGAATCGCTATCTTCACCCATCGAAAAGTTTAATTTGATTGGATTGATATTACCTACAAAATCGAGATATTATTTATTATCAAAGCATCAAATCATTAAACATTTGAAAACATATACACATACTGGAGCCATTAAATCTGGTAACATTCCCAATCTAATTGATGAAATTAAAATTGGTAAAGTTACAGAATCAATTAGGGATGAATTCGTATATTCTATTATCAACGTGTTAATCAACTTCTGGGATGAAAGTAAATTACTAAACAATTCAGATTTTAAAAGGTTTAAGAATATTGGAATTATAAATAATAACCAAATAACTTTGCAAAATATTAGTATGGCATTAGATAATTTGAAAATTCAGAATATGGAATCTTCAGCAGCTGAAAACAATTTCCCATATGTTGAAATTATATTTGACATGTTATTTAATATTTATAACTCTACTGATGTGGATTTAGAAATAAAAAAATACTCAATATATTTGATTATCTCATGCATTTTGAATAAATGTCAATACAGTGAAGACGTGGTTCTTAATTCATTGTGTATCAGACCTAGAAACTTAGCAACATTATTGTACAAATCAAGATCTTCACTCTGGGATGTTATTTATAATATCGAATATTTGAAAATCAAAGATTTAACAACTTGGAATGTAATTTTGAATGCAGCAAAACATGAAAAAAATGGTAGAATGAAAATAAGACAGATGGATAATCCAATGAATCAGTTGGTATTCAAAATCATACCTGGTGTACCATCTGCAATTATGAGATGCAGTAAAATAGTAGATGATTATGAAGTTATTGTTGATAGAGTTTCTAGAAACGAGGATAAATCAAGTGATCCTAAGGGGTTCTGCATTGAAGAAAAATTAGATGGTGAAAGATCAATTTTACATCTGTGGAGAGATCCAAATGATCATGATTGCTTGATAATGAGATTTTACAGTAGAAATAAAATTGTTCAACCATGGTATGGATCATATGTTGGTGATCCAAATGGAATTATTTCCAAATATTTAAAACCTGAATACTTTAAAGATGTGGACAATTTAATTCTGGATGGTGAAATGCTTACTTATGATGAAACTAAGGGAATGCTGTTAGGATTTCAAGATGTTAAACGATGTTGTGAATTATTAAGTTCAAAAATGAATCATGATGAAGATTTACGTAAGGAATCAGTATTTAACAAATATTTAATATATGATATTCTATATTACAATAATGAAAGTTTACAAATGGTTGAATTAAAAGAACGCAAGAATAAATTAGTTCAATCAATGAAACACTTTGATTTTAATAACTGTAAATTTTTAGAAATTCATAGATGGAATGTTGGGTACAATTCAGAAGATATAAAAATTGCAATGAGAAACGTCGAAAGTAGAAATGGAGAAGGTCTAGTTATAAAAGATTGGGAATCTTTGTACTATGTGGGGAAAACATCCCCAAAATGGGTCAAACAAAAACCACATTACATTCGTGATTTTATTGCTGAATTAGATGTGTTAATAATTGGTAAAGAAGGTGGTAATTACTTATGCGCATTATTTGGTGACGATGATAGTAAGTATAAAGACTGGTATATTTGCTTTTGTCTTGTCAGATTTGGATTTGATAAAAAATCAAAAGATGCAATTGATGAAAAAACAAATGGATTTTGGATCCCTTACGTTAGAAGCAAGTCTGAACTTGAACTTGAAGAATATAGAGTTAAGTTTGGTATCTTAAAACCCAATTATTGGATTCACCCGGAAGATAGTATAGTGATTACTGTCAAAGCTGCAACATTTCTAACTTCTACTGCGGAAATGCCGTCAAAATTCATATTGAATACGACACTAAGACACCCGATTTGTGTTGCAATACGGTATGACAAATCTTATTTTGAATGTGATACAGTGTCAGATTATGAAAATAAAATTACAAATCACAAGAAATTTAGTGATGATTTTGAGAACAGGAAGAGACAATTAAAGAGAAGAATGGTGACTAAAAGAGATCAACAATTGAAAAATGTGAATTCAATTTTCACTAAAACTTTTGTCAAAAAGGATGATATATTTAAAGGTTTTACATTTTGTGTTAAATCTGACTGTTTATATGATAATGAACTGAAAGGTATAAATGAAATTAATGGGATTCTAGAATCTCATGGTGGTAAAATCATTTCCAGTCCATCACAATATAAAGGTGAAAATTTGGTGATCATTGCTGATAAATATACAATGGCAGTATCTCAACTGTCCAAAAGATACAATATTTTTAAGTTTAAATGGTGTTATGAATGTCTAAAATCTGGGAGACTAGTCAATTTGGATTTATCACATTGTTTGATTGTTGATGATGAGATAAAGGCATTCGCAGGTTCAAAGATTGATAAATTTGGAAGTAATTATACTGTGGAGTATAATGAGCGTCAAATATGGGAAAATTCAGGGAAGTATCAACAATTGGCAGTTAATAGGAATATTAAAATAGATGATGAACAACGTGATAGATTATTATTGCCATACTATAATAAAAAGATGGTGCTTTCAGGATATGAAGATTACATGTGTTTTCAACGTGATATTGTCGAATCTTACATTAGTATTTTAGGTGGTGATATACTAGGCGTCGCTGAAGCAGCCGATTATATAGTTGTACCCAATACTCAGATTTATGAAGAGTTTAAGAAGAAACAACCTGGAGTGAAAGTGTTAACCGGTGATTTTTTAATCGAGACGTGCACGCAGAAAGAATGCGAGTAAAATCTTACTGGTTCATTTCCCCAGCATGCATGTAGACTTCCTTTCTATAACAAGTAACAATAATAATGTTAAAATACTTTAATCGCCAGGTTGTACTGCAGAATATACTATACAATCCAGTCAGATACATTAGTATCCAATCAGCAACATCAGTTACGTCTCAACCTGTCTCTTTAGAAGCGTCACAACAAACGCCAAAAATTGATGAAGTATCGAATTTATCTGTAGTTGATTCAAGCTCAATTACATCCGTCACATCACCAACCTTTAAAACAGTTGGTACACCAGCATCTTCATTATCAGTTATTGTTCCACCATCTGTTCCAGTCCATGTTAAGAAGGGGTCAATTATGAGTATTTATTCATTTGCCAAAAACAGCAATAATTTTGTCACAAGCAAATGGGAATTTTTACAACCATTTCGCCGTATGTGGTTGTCAGGAGACACTTCAAGTTATCAGAGTATTATAGGTACAGTTCCCTTACTATTGCTAATTAGCGCATATGATAAATTTGATAAACTGAAAAGTTGTGGAACTAAAACTTTTGTAAATTTAACATTAGATGGTAGTATTGATTGGGTATTATTCCAGACAAACTCACTACAATGTTATACAGGAAGTTCTCTAAATGTAAATATAAAAAGTCTACCAAAAGAACTACGTTATGGTTTGAAAGGTAGAGGTTATTCCTGGTTAAGTGGCCGTGGGCTAGTAAGTCTTGTTGGTGAAGGTAGTGTTTTCAAAGTTACTTTGGGTGCCGGTGAAGAAATAAGAGTTGAAAGAAGTAATATTTTTGCCATGAGTGTAAAAGAATTAACCGATCTGGACAATAATGATTGTGTAAAATCTGAAATTTGGAACTCCATTGATGGCTTATTTCACAGTAAGAAACATTCGAAACCTATCACCACTGTTGAACCAAAGAATATTAAGCTATTTAATAACAAAATTGTTGATGATACGATTACAACCATTTGGAACTATATTAAAACTCTAAATGAAATGTTCCATTTTGGTAAATCTCAATTAATGGATTTTGTTATAGGAAATGGTCACTACATTGTGGTAAAGGGTCCACGGATAGTTTTGCTTGAGACAGGCAGTGGTAAAGATACTTTTACAGTTAGAGCAAATGAATTAATGTCTAATAAAAAGAATATCGAAGAACTAGAAAAAGTTGTCAGAAAAGAATCAGAATGGAGTAAACCAGAGCAACAGATTGGTGATAATTTAGGTGTTGTTACTATATCCAATGGTAAGGCAACATACAAGAATATTCCTAATTTCAATGAAGAAGTGAAAAGAATTGAAAATCTTATGAAGAAAAAATAATTGTTAAAAATAATATTCTAGAAAAAAAAGTTAGAACTATATAAATGTATTAAAGTTTAGGAGAATTAATTATTAAATAAATAAATATTATTCAAAAACCCCAAGTACCATAAAATGCGATAATATAAACTGCTATAATCAATACTATAGAGTAGATGGCCTTCAAGGACGGATAAATAGGTTAGTATATTTATTGATTTTAGGTATATCCGATTGGTACTTTGACAAGAAAAACTATGATCTTTTTGTACTGAGACCGAGAAGCTTACATAAACCAAAGCTTCTAGTAAATCTTGATAGCAATGAGATGTATTTACTCAGGTTCACGGGATGTCAATATACGTATAAACGTTTTTTAGAGAATATAAAATATAAATTATAGAAATATGGTAAGATTAAAAACTCTACACACATTCTCTGATACATTCAAGTAAGCGTTAAGAAATTATTTTTCCGTGTACACTAATATGACAAAGTTTAATCCTTTATCAAGTAATAAATATATCAACATTTATTGTCACCATTTGAGGTTGTTGCATTATATGTTATCAGAATTTCTCGGTGATTGCCATGATCTGTAAACACCAAGTAGCAACCCAAAAAACTTTAGACGCAATCTCAGTGCATTAAAAAAAAAGTACTAATTGGCTGTTTAACACCCAAGCACAAATGTTAGACGAGCTTGAAAACAGTAGCAAAATTTCTACTTACTATTCTATCTTTATCTTTTGGAATAATTGCTGAATAAAAGTAGTAACAAAAGAAGAAGAAGAATCAAAATGTCCAGCAATCTTGTCATTTGCATTGTTATAATAAGGCTCATTTAGGGCCCTATCTAATTTTCGCTTTTGGCTTTTAAGCAAAATGCCACTATTCATGTTGGTAGCAGTAAATAAAACATATCTTCACAATTCCGTAGAATCTAGACCATTATAAAGTTTAAAGTACAATGCATTCAAGGAAACATATACTTTATTACCTACTCTCTGATTTACTCGCTGAAGAGTCTTAATTGGAACTCCCCAATAGGATGATATGGAACATTGACCATTGAAGTCAAATCTCTTATTATGATTTTGATTGATCCTTTGGCATTTTCTTCAAAGATACTAGTGACGTCGTTTGTATTTTAGATGTTTTGGCTGATTTCTTCTGACTGTGAAAGAATGAAGGGTATATGGTTCTGTGCCTGCCTCTGAAATACCTTTCATAGTTCATATCTGTTAAAACTTCCCTAATATTTGCTACCCATTTATCCATATTATACAGAGGAAAAAAAAATTACATCAGAAAAAAAGTTATCATTGTTACTATCATCAGCATCATTAGTATTATGATGAACAATATTTTCAATTTTTGAAGGTGTGTAAAATATTTTGGCTGTTTCAGGATGAGAGGCGGGAGGGAAACGCCTAGTGCCAATGTTACATCTCTTTTTATGATTCTGATTGTTTTTTAGGTTTAATACCATGAGCATGCAAAAATACCTTAACTTCTTTTTCTGATAAAGAAGCAATATCACTCACACTTCTAAGTGTTTGGTTATACCTTCAACTTATGAGCAAGTAAAGGGTAAGATCATGAATGAATAATCGGCCTTGAGAAAGGGTTTATTGGATTCTTTTGACTCAAGGAAATAAACTGCATTTCTTTTATCCATGCTACATTGGTAGGATTTCTTAGGTTTGAAGCTTTCACTAAATCTTCGTTTCTTGGTACCATCTTTCCCTTTGTATTTGATGTATCAAACGTTTTTTGTTCTCGAGAGAGGAAAACACAGATTTTGATAACTAAAAATTTGCAACGAATAATATAGCAATTACTATAATGTAAATTTCATTTTGCAGTGTTTTTGACAGTGCCAGAAACGATTCAACCAGTATCATAGTTTTTTTTTTTTTAAAAAACAAAAATGCAAAACTCCAGTAAATTTAAGAAAAAATTTATAAACTGTAGGTAAATTAGCATGGAAAAGCAGAAAATGCGCTTTTAAGGTTAGCCAAAAAAGCTGCTAGAATAGAAGTGTTCAGCATTCATTTAATTGAGTAATAGTAAATACAAAAATGCTATTCTGTTAAAAAAAACTTGTTATGTGTTTTTTGTTCTGAAATTCTCTTTTTGATCTTTACTTTTTAACAAGAAATCATAATTGTAGCAACAGGAAATAATATCTTGGATATTTTGGTAATCAACACTAAACTAACTACGTTCAGTTTTGGTGAGTTGTTGAACACTAAGAAATTTTAAAGAAAAGTCCTTCAGGCTTGCTACAAGTGATTGAAAATCAATGCATTTTTGATACTTATTGTATTTGCTTTGCATACAAACAGCCAATCAAACTTTGTTAGATATCTGTTCTTCTTAGTGGGTGAAAGGGTTTTGATGCAAATAAAAACTCCGAGTAAAATCTCCCAGTAAAATTTCCCTACATATTCTTTTTTTGTAGCCTCCAGAACGCAATTGTCACTGGGCGCGTAGGTTTTCGTTTATCTAATTTAGATTATCTATCATAAAGAGGTTGACTGTCAATCTACAAGGGCAATTTCTCCTTACAAAATCAGGAGATCAATTATGTCAGGACTTGAAAGTATGTACAACCAAAAAAAAAGTTCAACATAGATTAGAAATACTAACATTACCCACAGACTCTCTCTTCCAATTAAAATTCACATCCAAACAACTTAATAGGCAAGCAGCCAAAGCTGGTAAAGAAGAAGAAGCTGAAAAGAAAAGAGTTAAAAAAGCCTTAACCCAGGGTAATAATGATATTGCACAAATTTATGCACAAAATGCAATAAGGAAAAATCAGGAACGTCTTAATTTACTTCGACTATCATCAAGAATAGACGCTGTTGCGTCTCGTATTCAAACGGCAGTTACAATGAGAGGTGTTACTAAAAATATGACTTTTGTAGTTAAGGGTATGGATAAGGCAATGGAAAGTATGAATTTAGAACAAATTACTAAAGTTATGGAAAAATTTGAAGAGCAATTTGAAGATCTTGAATCATCTACTAACTATTATGAAAATGTATCCAATCAAATGAGTGTTAGCACCCAACCACAAGGCGAAGTTGATCTTTTAATGCAACAAATGGCTGACGAAGCAGGCATTGAAATGAAACATAAGATTGGTGAAACTAAGGTTGATGGTTTAGGTATTCCTGCTGTTGCCAATGCTGTTCCTTCAGTGGAAGAAAACTCCCTCAATGAAAGGCTCCGTGCACTTCGTAATTAAGTTTTGTAGTTAAACAGGTAATAACATTATCAATAATTAACACTAGTTGGATGAGTGTTCATTACCTCTATTTTGGAATATCATTCTGTACATTTTTACTTATTTAAGATAAACCGAGAGTTGAGTTTTTCATGATTTCCGGATGTCTGTTCAGACAGGAGATCTGCTTTTGCCACTCCAAAAAAACATTTTTTTATCACCTTTAGGTGATTATCTTTACTTAAAAGCCTGTATTTACCATAGTAGCAGCTTCACCGTTATGGCAGCACTAATACCCGATGGTGAATATGATCTGGATTTTTCAGCTCTTTTTTCCAGTACACAATCTGACATATTTGGTATTAGATATGGTTTCAAACCAGACACCATTGATCAATCATCTTCATCCAAATTTTATATAGATGATTCTGAACAATTTGATAATAGCACCAAAGAAGTTCCATGTTATTTGGTTTTTGATTCAAAGGTTAATGAAAAGGCAATTACGACAGATCATCATAAGGATGACCATATTTTTTTTGAAGGACGAACAAGACCTTCAGTTACATCGAATACAACATTAACAACATTAGCAAATGAAAATTCTTCTATGTCTGAATACTTTTTATGCTATGATGATGTTAGTAAATCTTTTAAAATTGACACTTTCAACGGCTTTATTAAAATGAATAAATCAAGAGAACCTGAAAAAATATCCAAGTCTATATCCAAGATATCTAAGTCAATAAATTCTAAATCACAAAATAAAGTAAAATCTTTATCACCATCATACATTGATTTGTTACTTTCACAATTTCATTCTGGTTCTCAAAACAATAGCAGTAGTAATACTGGTAGTGCTATAAATAACAATAACAGAAAAACCGCCACTAGTGCATTTAATGCATCAATCCACACTAACAGTAGTGATACTTCAGTATTTTTTAAAGGTCAACTTAGAAAGAACAATGGTTTGAATACACCTACTGAACTTCAGAAACCAGCATCTCCGTACAGTAAGTTGTTAACGAGTATTTCACCAATACGAAAACTGGGATCACCAACCCCATCTTCACCTCCAAATATTAAATCAACATTAATCCAGAAAAGTATATCCCCGTTATCATCAAATTCAAGACCATCCTCACCTTTGACTTCAGCTACTACTTCATCAGCACCGAAGACCTCTTTAGTTTCAAGAGAAATACCACAGTCGTCACATTCATCATCACCGGTATTGAAGACATCAAGGAGTGGTTCCAGTAATGGTGGTACTGGTATACGAAAACCTCAAAAAAGTTTATTGTTACGTAAAGCAGAACGTGCAGTTGGAATCAACAAAGGTAATGTGTATAAACCCAGAGTTTCATCGCCGACAAAAACGGCATTTACACAAAAGAGAAATACCGATCAAATAGTATCTAGTCTTAATAAAGATATGGATGCAGAAACCAAAAAAGCCCGTTTGAAACAAATTGAACGTGAAAGAGAACGCCAAATAAAACAAGCAAAACCCGAACAGGCAGCATTTGAATTGAATTTAACACCACCTCCAACTTCATTCAAATCTTCCAATGTTACACAGAAGGCCGTTACGAAACCGGTGAATAAAAATATTACCAAACCTATTTCACAGCAAACCAAAAAATCCCTTGCGAAATCTACTTCACTTTCTGTATCCAAAGCCACATCAAAATATACCAGTGAAACAACGGAGAAGGTCAGAACATCACCAAAACCAAAACCGATTCAAACCTCAACATTAAATTCTAGCAACACTGCAGAAAGTAAGAATGCCTCTGCAAGAAAATCAGCCTTGCCTGAAGTTAGTGATACAGAGCTAAAAAAATTCTCAAATATTGATGAACATGCTATCATATCAGAAGATGAAGGTGATAAAACGATTAATATTATAAATCCATCCAAAAAAGACGAAGAGCCTAAGATCGAAAATGACGATGCAGATGATGATTTCCAGTTGGATTTCTCAGATTGGGAAGATGCCGAAGGTGGTCAAATCATATCTGAAGATAATGAAACTGCTAGTGATTTTAACTTAATCATTGAAGATGATCCACTTAAATTTAAACGTGAAAATGAAAAGGAAATGGAAAAACGTCGCCAAGAGGAACAAGAAGAAACAATACGGTTTAAAGAAGAATTGGCAAGAAAGGAAAGGGACCTTAAGCTGCAACAAGAACAGAAAAAGAAGATGTCAGTTAAAAAACCAAAGAAGCAGACGAAAACACCTAAAACAGTTTTTAATACTATTTCTATGACAGAGAATACTAAAAGTGAAAATAAAAACTCAGAATGCAATTCTTTTACACCTACAGAGACCGAACAGGATAAAGAATTTGATGAAGCTTTTGACGAAGCATTTGGTGACTTTTCAGAAGAAGAAGATATATCAGAGGAAGAGTAAATTCCATATAATCACAGTTTATAAACATTAGAACGTCTTAAACCTAAAAAATAGTTTAATCACACTAATATCTTAATATTATTATCCTAACGATTTAACGTATAACGTTAAAACAACTACATAATAATATACGAATCTAAAAGATCGTACCGCGAGCGTGGTGCATATTCAGATGCTTTTTTTTCATTATTTTGACTTTGGCGTTTCTGGTACCACTTGTTCATAAAATATAAATTGTAACAGGTGTTTGACCAACAAAAATGTCTGATTTGCTTGGATTCAACTTAACAGATATTTTGTTTCAAATGAATGAAACGATAAATTTGATGACCTTCAACTTCTCAACACCGCAACACTTTATCGAAACCAAATCAACACCTATTCAAATATCAATTTCATTATTGGTAATTGCAATTACATTTTTGTTATTTGTTTTCAGAAAAACGCATAAAAGAGTAGAAAAACCATTGAAGTTTGAAATTGAATTTCCTGAAGCTTCACAACCAAACTGGAAAGGTAAAAGATTAACAGTACCTGATATTTACCAACCAGAAGATCCAGATTACATTTACTGTTATTGTCCTGCCACTTCTCAATTTTTAGGTAAATTCAAATCACATTCGCCAGAAGAAATTGATTTAATTATTAAGAAATCTCAACTTGCACAACCAAAGTTTTATAATGATCCAAAATTCAAATATAAACGTAGAAAGTTTTTGCGTACCTTAAGTGAATTTATCATTAAAAATCAAAAAGAATTGGCAAGGGTTGCATGTAGAGATTCAGGAAAAACAATGGTTGATGCTTCAATGGGTGAAATTATGGTCACATTAGAAAAAGCAAATTGGATTTTAAATCATGGTGATTCAATCTTAGAACCAAGTAAAAGACCAGGACCATCAAATATGTTAATGAAATATAAAAATGCTGAAGTTTGGTACGAACCTTTAGGTGTGGTTGGTGCTGTCGTCTCTTGGAACTATCCATTTCATAATTTAATGGGCCCAATTATTGCTGGTGTTTTTAGTGGTAACGGTGTAATTGTTAAATGTAGTGAAAGAGTTAGATGGAGTAGTGAATTCTTTATGAGTGTTGTCAAAGGTGCTTTAAAAATCTGTGATATTGATGAAGATTTAGTCCAATTAGTTTGTTGTTGGGGTAAAGATGCAGATGCTGTTAGTGGGAATCCAAGATTAAACCATTTAACATTTATTGGTTCAAGACCCGTAGCCAAGCATGTTGTTAAAAAGGCAAGTGAAATTCTAATCCCTGTTGTTGTCGAATTAGGAGGTAAGGATGCCATTGTCATTTGTGATGATTATATGAAGCAGAAGGGAATTGATGGTATTGCAAGTGTTCTATTACGTGGAACATTTCAAAGTGCTGGTCAAAACTGTATTGGTATCGAAAGGGTTGTTGTTTGTGGTGATCGTAAAAACTATGAAAAGTTAGTTCAAAGATTAAAGGAAAAGATTGATTTATTCCATTTGGGTAGTGATATTGACCAAGGTGAAGAAATTGACATGGGTGCAATGATTATGGGTGGCCCAAAGTTTGATGAATTAGAAGGATGGGTTAAGGAAGTCCAACAATCGGGTAGCGGTGATGTTTTATGTGGTGGTAAAAGGTACGTCCATCCAAACTATCCACAAGGTCATTATTTCCAACCAACGTTGGTTGGTGATTTGAACCCAAATAGTAAAATTGCACAAAATGAAGTTTTCGGTCCAATTCTAAGTGTTATTTATGCAGAAACTGATGAACAAGGTATTGAAATTGCAAACAATTCCGAATTTGCTCTTGGTGGTTCAATTTTTACAACTAACAGAGAGAAGGGCTTTGAATTATGTAAGAAGTTCAAGACAGGTAATGTTGCGATCAATGATTTTGCAACTTTCTATGTTTGTCAATTACCCTTTGGTGGTATTAGAGGTTCAGGTTATGGCAAATTTGGTGGGGAAGAAGGTTTACGTGGTTTGTGTAACGAAAAAAGTGTTTGTTTTGACAAAACTAAATTCATTAGTACATCAATTCCAAATGTTATAGATTACCCAATTAAAGATGGTAAAAGGGCATGGACTTTTGTTTCTTCGATGAACCAAGCCGCATATGATTACAGTTTATTTGAAAGAGTCAAGGGTATTTATAAGTTGGCTAAAAACGCCAACTAATTTTCTATTGAATATATAAATTCAGGTATGCATACTAAATAAATAAACACCAAATTAATTCAACGACTTTTCGGTAGTTTTGAAAGCAGAAGTGAACTTTTCAACATATGTCTTATATGTGGAGTCTATGTCGTTTGTAAGCTTCTTGATAATATCTTTTGAGCCGTCGACATCTTTCAATTCTTTCATAAAAGTTGATCTGATTGCCGTTAAACTTGGTTTAAAACTGACATTTGATTTATATTGATCTAAAAGTTCTTTCATCTGTTTAATCTGCTTTTCTTTTAGTTCTTTTGTCGAGTTAGGTAATTTGATCTTCAAAAGCTGTTCATTCTTGGGGTCAACTTCAGGGTTTAAATTCATATTAGCCTCGAGAATTGATGAGACAATTCGTTTTGTATGACTTGGATCAAAAACGGTAACATTGAGAAAATTTGTACCTTTCATTGCAGTCATTGCAATTTCAGGGAAAGTTGCTGTATATGAATCGTCAATCTTAACTTTCAAACTATCAAAGATTGAAGGGTTTGCCTTACCCATTTTCAATTCAGTTAATTTTTTAGAATATTGAGTAAATGATGTTTCATACTTATTCTTTAAGTCCTTTAGAATTGCTTTTGGATCTAAAACAACATCTTCTGCATCATCTTGTGCTTTTTTATTGTCTTTCTTAGTGTCTTTCTTGGACTCTTTCTTATTTTTCTTGGCATAGACAGCAGCACTGATCGAAAAGGATCTCGATACTTGGGACAGCGAGATAGCAGTAACTAGTTTTGATCTTGTGAGATTAAAAAACAACATTGTTTGCGGTGTGATTTGCTTTCGTACAACCAAAACTGATTCTAGTGACTTTTCTACAGTGCTGAATTCATCAATTTCATAAAGTGAAAAAACAAAAAAAAAAAAAAATAAAAGAACTTGCTTGCAGAATTCAATGTTATTTTTTTTGTTTTCTGCATCATAGGTTCTATTGTTACTTATAGAACTTTTATTAATTTCAGCTGTTGCTTATGCGACCAGTCAAATTTGTAGGTGTTTCTTCACTTTTCTTTCAGTCTTCTTTAAAAGAGTAAATTACGCCCTATCTTGTTTCTCGTTGCAATAATATATTAAAAGCTGACTGGATCTCCTTTTTGAGTTCAATTATTGCATCTTCTTTCATTTTTATTACATCTCCCTTTTTTCTAACTAGCTGAGCATCGTTCATCTTTTCTTCCGGAATTCATTTTTCTCCTTAAAAGAGCCCAGATAACCAAATATGACTGAAGCATATGATACAGATAGTATTATCTTGCTGGATTCTAGTGAAAATACAAAAGTAGCTGATATAATACTTCCCACTTTTTATACAAATCATCATGATCATATTGCTGCTAGTAACCGTACTTCAAATAAGTCAAATGGTCTGGATAATGCAATACGACAAGCTTCTTTGAGCAATTCAAAAAATAAACACATTTCTGTTCAATTGTCCGACTTGTCTCAGTTTACTTTCAATGATTCAACTATCAATAGTTTGGAGAATGAGATGTTACTGGAGCCTGTGGTTTTTGATGAAAATCCCAATGCCAACTTTAGTTTTGAGATGCCACTGGGTCCAATCAATTCTTCCGTGTCTATGAATTTTTTTAGTGATACAACTGATGACGTTCATGATTTCCTAAATAATATATACAAAGAGAATGTTATTAACGAAGAGTCCAATAATTATATAAGCACAACTCCAGAGATAGAATATAAACCCACCCTGGATCCAAAAGGTTCGACCCAACCAAGCATACACAATAAACAACCAATTCCGGTGTTATCTCCATCAACTTCAAGTACCCTGGTTTCAAATAATACAAATTTAAATAATATTCCAATTGCTGTCTTGAAACGATCGTTTGGAAGGTTAAAACAAACAAGTGAATTAATTAATACAGAAAAAGTTTTCATTTGTTCCTTGAAGATTTTAGAAAGTGTCTATTTGAATAATTTTATGTCTGATAATTCCACTCCAATATATTTCAATGAATTTAGAAATTGTGTTTTAAAACTATTGAAAAATCATGAAGAGTTTTATGATCACTTATTGGAAGTTTATGATAAATGGTATAGCGATTCTGTTAATTTACTGGAGTTGAAAGAAAGTAAAAGCATTAACTCAACTTCCCCAAGCTTTGATAAGTTTAATTATGTCTCAAATGAAAAAGAGTATTTGTATACAATTATAAAGTTACTTACCGAAAATTCAATTGATGTTGAAACATACTCAAAATATTGTTCATTATATCAAAGAATTTTAAACTTCACCAGATTATATGAAATTGAGAAGTATAAACGTAATTCACTCATTATTTTAAATGACTACTTAGTTCAACAAAAGGATTTGAAATCTGATTATTTGCTTGATAAGCGTTTAGATACAAGGTTTATTTCAGTTGTTCAAATGCCAACAAATAGAATGGCTAGATATAGCTTAATTTTGCAATCCTTGTTGAAAAATATTGAACTTGATGAAGATGAACAATCATTGTTAGCCTATTATAACAAAAGTTCAAATAAACTTAAATCAAAAATTGGCGGCGTTAACAGTTTTGTTGGTAATGAAGAACTGAAAATCGAAAAATTGAATAATTTCAAATCTTATTTCACAAACAATAATAGCCCTAACAACAAATTTTTAACTAGAGATTTGTTTTTGGAGAATTTGAAAGATTTGCAACTTTCTAGTTCATTTGGTGTTGTTTACAATCAAAACAGCAGAACCCCGATATGTTCCGACTATTTGTGTGGATTTTTATTCAAGAGTCATTTAATTCTGGCAAGATGTTCGACTGTCCATTCAAATTTTTTAGAAGTCAAATTTGTTATTCCATTGATGTCTGTATTTCATTTGGATAATCCATGTTTCAATCTTTCAACGAAATACAGCCATTCATTGAATTTAATATTTGAAGATAGCTTCAATGTTTACGAAGTTTATTTAATATTTCCAAATGAAAAGGAGAAATTACTATGGAAAGGTCATTTAAAAATGAATCTTGATAAATTGAATTTTGAATCTGATTGTAATAATGAAAATAGTTCATTTGCTTCAAATAAAATCAGATTTGAGAATAACAATAACAGTCAAAACACCTTTCATAAGCATGAATTTCTTTTTTCTGATATACAAAGAAAAGTATTATCAATTGATTTGGATGACGATTCCAAAAGGTTTAATGTCTCGTCCCTTATAGCAAGCAATATCAATCCGGTAAAAAAAATTACCAGAGATAATACAACCACAAATGATGATGCTTTGCTGTTTGAAGTTGAGCATTTTACAGCCGAGATGGTCGATCATGATAATAACTCTATTCACTATTTACCAAAAGGTAAAAGAAATGGTTCAATAAATTCAATTGAAAGTTTTGGAAATACTGACAATTCAGATTTGAACAGTGTTAGAACAAAATCTTCAATAAATCTAGCACATAAGTCATCCTTAGTGAAAATCACATTACAAGAAAGGGTTTCTGCCCAAGCATGTATAAGGTTAGTGTGGTCTAAGCAATTTGATATTTATACATTGAACATCTCTGTAAGTAGATCATTATCCAATATGTTTCACTCAAAAATGTCTCTTTCTTTGTTGTCATTGAACAGTGCACCATCGTCACCAAATCCTACAGGCAGCAACAATGGTATTTATTACAACCCCAATACACCAAACTCATTCATTCCACCATCACCATCATTTGCAAATAATCATATTCCAGGGTCACCTATAAAATTAAGGAATTCAAGATCACTGAGAAGTCTTAAAGACTCGAACCATATATCACCAAGAACGCCAGCATCATCTGCATTTAATTCCGATTTAACACATCTCAAAGATTATAAAGGTAGCAAAGATTTAAGAGAACAAAGTGATAAGAAAACGTGTTTTGACAAAAAAATATTAGAGAACCCACCCGCATTACAAACTAGAACAGTGAAACATAGTAATAGCTTAAGAAGTCTAAGCAAATTTATAAATAATAAACAGGTCCATTCAAGCGCCAAATCAATCATTTCTGTTTCAACATTGGAAAATGCAGGAGAAAGTTTACGAGGAAACCCAAGTAGTGCATCACCATCAACAAGTAAAAAAAGTGCAAGTGTAAGTAGATTTTGGAAGAGTCTTCTGACACACGGGGGAAGTAAAAATAAATAGTTTTGGTGAATAAATGATTAGTTTGATTACCATTATAGTTTCATAAATATATAATCATTAATAACTAGATATGGAGAAATATAAATATTTATATGGATATAAAAAACACAGTTAGATTTCGTATGAGTCATTAATTCATTAAATTTTTAAGCAGTACAGTACCTAATCGATGGATTTGGTCATGTTTTGAACTTCACCATTTTTTAAAATGAAAGGGATAACCTCATCTTCAACGCTCTTGAAGTTGCCGAACTCTTCACTGAGATTTTGATCTGATGCAATATCGAGTAAACCAGATGATCCGTTACCTGTAATGGTTTTGTAAACTTCAAAGTTACCAAGAACGTCGGAAAGAGGAATTGAAGTGTCACCGCTCTTGTACTTTTCATAAGAATCTAAGTTATCAAGAAAGACTAAGAAATCTCCTTTATTGCCTTTATAAAAAACTCTTTGTTGGGTTGGGGAAGACATTTTTGATTTTGATTGTAATATTGTTTAGTTTGTCGTTAAAATTTGCTTTAAGTTGGAAGTATTCGGAGTTGCTTTGCGATAGGGAATCCGATAGTATTTGAGATGGTTAATTATACAAATATGATGGAAAAGTTACTGGAATACGGAAAATAAGAGGGATTAGTCTAGGTTTATATAGAAAACTACTGAGATCATAATTATTATTGAAAGTAACTCAACAGAAAAAGACTGACGTATTATCACCCCCAAGTGATGAAATTTGGGCTATTTTGAGAATGATTTAGGGAACGGTCTAAAGTGGCGGTGCAGGTTTTTATTATTATTTGCTATTTGTGGCGGTGCACTTCGGTGGCGTCATGAGCCATAGCATGCTTTTGTGATTTTTGGTCTGTAATCTGCATTTAAAGTATATTTTTTCTATAGACAGGAAAAGTCCCTAGATATTGATGCTTAAAAACATGTTGGCAATACGGTCTCAGTCTTTGCTGGCTGCTGTATCTAGACGGTCCACCGTTCATGTTAGACATATAGGCACAAATGGGCTTAGAAATTCAATCTTCCGAATGAATCATTTATTCTTTGGTAATTATAGGAGAACAATCACAAATCATGCAGTTATCAAATATCCTAATCATGTAAGGCCATTTTCAATTTTTACTATTGGTAAAGCTGTAGCTAATGCTGCAAAAATTCCAGTTTACTTAGGTGGTAGTGTAATTGCTGCTGGCAGTTATGTCCTGTATAAACTTGAAGAAGCATCAAATTATTCTAAAGATCAAATAGCCAAAGCCAAAGATGCAGCTTCTGATGTTAAGGATGGCGTGAGTGGATTTTTAGACACAGTTTTCTCTTTTTTTGAAGATGGCTCTGATCCTTCTGAAAATGGAAATAATAATAATAATAATAATGATGATCATGCAACCCTAGTAGCTACAGCATCAGCTATTGGTTTAAGTTCATCTGATAGCGAAGAAGAAACACTCGATGATGAAGATGAAGAGGTGAATGAAGAAGAAGAAAATAGACAGCGTGAATTGCTAGAAGATCAAATGTTGAACTTAACAAGGCAAATGATTGACATTAGAAATATTCTTTTGAATGTTAATGGTGCAACCGATTTGAGACTCCCATCAATTGTCGTCATAGGATCTCAAAGTTCTGGTAAGTCATCAGTTCTAGAAAGTATTGTTGGTCAAGAATTTTTACCAAAGGGTTCAAATATGGTCACCAGAAGACCGATCGAATTAACATTAGTTAATGATCCTTCAAGTGCTTCTGAAATTGCTGAATTTCCGGCCTTAAAAATGTATAACATGTCCGATTTCCAACAAGTTCAAAAAGTTCTCGTTGATTTGAACCTAGCCGTTCCGCACGATGAGGCTGTTTCATCTGATCCAATCCAGTTAACTATCAAATCACCTAGAGTTCCTGATTTATCTTTAGTTGATTTACCAGGTTATATTCAAGTTGAAGCAGCAGATCAACCAATCACTTTGAAAAATAAAATCAGAGAAGTGTGTGATAAATATCTTGAAGAGCCAAATATAATCTTAGCAATCAGTGCAGCAGACGTCGATTTGGCAAATTCTTCAGCTTTAAGATCTGCTAGAAAGGCAGATCCAAGGGGTGAACGAACAATCGGTATTATCACAAAACTTGATTTAGTCGATGCCGATACTGCAAGAAGTATGCTGCTAAATAAAAAGTATCCCTTAAAAATGGGTTATGTTGGTGTTATCACAAAGATTCCAAAGGCAACATCTATTTTCCAAAAGAAGACTGGCATAGAATCCTTTATTGCACAACAGAATGCAGAAAGAAAATATTTCAAAGATAACAAAGAAGTTTTTTTGGGCACTAATGTTGGAACAAAGTTGTTGAAAAGGAAGCTTATTAGAGTTCTAGAAAGATCAATGTCAAGCGCTCTAAAACCTATGCAACAATTAGTCAATAACGAATTAGAAGAAACAAGTTATAAGTTCAAAGTTGAGTTTAATGATAGAGATTTAACGTGTGAGAAATATATGGCCCAAACAATTGATACTTTAAAAATGGAAATCAAAGAATTTAGTGAAAAATTTGGTAAACCTGAATTAAGATCACTATTGAGAAGTGAATTAGATCAAGAAGTTTTAGATTTATTGGCTTTGCGATATTGGAATAAATCAGAGCCATATATGAAAAAAAATCCGGGCATATCTGATTATGATTTTGAGGAGCCTCCAGTCAGTGATTTAGGTAGTGCCAAGAACGACGAGACATTCTGGCATAGAAAATTAGATCTTTCCACTGCAAATTTAACGAAAATTGGTGTTGGTAGGTTATCTACTGCTTTAATTACTGAAGCAATTTTAACAGAAATTGATGTTTTAATAAATAGTACAAATTTACGTAATAATTCAATGATAAAGACTGCGATTAGAGATGCAGCATCCACTGTGTTAAGCCAAAGATATAATTCAACTGCTGATCAAGTTGAGAATTGTATTAAACCATTTAAATATGAGATTGAAGTTGAAGATAGAGAGTGGAATATAAGTAGGAAACATTCAATTTTATTGTTAAGCGAAGAGGTCAAGGAAGCCCAAGAAGCTTATGATAGTATCAAGCGTACTGTTGGCGGAAATAAACTTAAACAAATTATGAAATACATTGAAAATGAAAATAATTCTGTTGGTCAAAACATTGAACGAGAAAATTTAGGATTTAGTCCTGGTCTGTTATTAAGAGGTCGTGAGGCTCTATTTCTGAAAGATCGAGTTTCAATTCTCAACATGAGATTGAAAGGATTGCAAAGTTCAAGTTGTAAGTACAAAGATAATAAATTCAAATGTCCAGAAATATTTCTTGATGTAGTAGCTGAAAAATTAACTCAAACCGCAATTTTATTCTTGAATGTTGAATTGTTAAGTGACTTTTATTACAGTTTTCCAAGAGAATTAGAAAAAAGATTGAGTACCAATTTAACGTCTGATGAATTGGAAAATTTTGCCAAACAAGATCCAAAAGTCAAACGTCACATTGAATTACAAGAACGTAAAGATCTTTTAGAATTAGCATTGACTAAGATTGATGATGTTATGACAATTCAAAAGAGATTTTAATAAAATTTCTAATTTAACAAATCCATACATAACTTTTTTGTACATACTAGCTTTTTAAGGTGCTTTTTTATATAACATTTTAAGATATGATTCGAGGAAATATTCTAGCTACGATAAACGGGCTCGATCACAATCATAAGAATAAAGTATGATTTGGATCATTTATGACGGAATAAACGAAATATTAAATAATAACAAGTGATGATAAAACATAAAGTAAAGGAAAACTAAAAATAATAAAAAACTCAAATATAAATCATTTTGTTGGTAACATTTTAGTGGTTACCAACATCTAGAGCTTTTTTTTAAGCTTCAAGTGAACTTTGGCCACTTAAAACAACCGTTATATTTACAAAATAAGTTAATTCCTCACATAATAAATATGCATAGTACGCAGGTGAAACAACTCTAACCGACTTAGGTACTCTACCGAAAATACTAAATAAATTGTACGTAACCTTTTAAAATTTATTCGATGTCCAGGAATTTCCATCATGTATCATACTAATGACCAGGAATAGCACTACCTTGTAATTATTGTGGATAGTAAAAAAAAAACGTATGAACTTCTTGAAGTGACACATTTTTCCACAACTGAACCTAGTAGAACATTTTCTAGTGCAGTCACAGCAAAAGGTTTACTTTGTGCATGATTGGCATTAATCTTTAATGGAAAGAATCTGTAATTGTGTCTCTTCAAAAAATAAAAAAGGTTAATTTAAGATCAAATTTGACATTCGAGGTATTGTCATCTTCTTTGAAGAAATTCTCTATAGCAGTAACTTCTTTATCTGAGATTTTATTAAATTGTCCATTAGAAACACTATATTTGTAGGCTTAAACTGTTTGTAAAAGTCTACCAACACTTTTGTAATATGCCCTGATTCTCTTAATTTACAGTATAAACATTTTAGAAATACACTCTTGTCTTTATTCTTTAAGAGAAATAGACCCAGAGAATGAGTTAAATTTAGCATCCACTAAACCAACTGCAGTGACTGGGGTACTATTGGAATTGTTTATTGGATGTATTATGTCCACCCTGAGAACTAAAATTGGTAAAATATTGATACATTACTCTTTAAAATTAGACTTTAACAAGACATGACCTATACCACCAAGCTTAATACAAGTTTGCATTGATATTTAACACATACATTTAAAAATCAAATTCACCAAATTTCACCCTTGCAAATTTTTTAGCAACTGCACATTGGTCTAAAATACCCAACTCTTTATCAAGTGCAATTTTAACTGATGCTTATATTACCTTCTCCTTTTTGATTTGAAATTTTTAGAGCATGATCATTGTTTGAGTATAATGATTTCATGATAGAGATAATTACCTTTGTTAAAGATTCGATCTTTTTGTAAGTAACATGTTTTATAACGTATGTCTTGTCGAATTTGACACTATACTTAGCAACTTCAGTAACGGATTTATTACAAAAATTTATGATATCTTCCTTTTTTGTTACCACGTGAAGGGCTTTTAAAATTTTCCAGAACTAAAAACACAAACTTCTTACATCTTTAACTGGCTCAAAAAATCACTTATTGGTTAAATACAATGGATCTTAAGCAATTTCAAATTTACCATCAGCAGGCTTTTTAGCAAAAATAATCTTAATATTTTTATGTTCTAGAGTTGAAGCAGATGAAACTCTAAATGGAATAACCACTAATTTGTTACCGATCCTCTTGACTTTTTCTGCATCCAGTGAATTGGTTAGTTTCTTGCTACCATATTATTGAATTAAACTAGAAATATCATAAGATCTATGTATACTAAAACTCAACAAACTACCAAAATCTGAAATTTCATTCTTAAAATCTTGATTGAAACAACAATGCATGTTTCCATTGTAAAAAACTCAGCTCTGCCTAAATGAATTAATAAAGCACCGGGGAACTTGAGTTTAATCTTGCACTTACCTATGAAGTATTAAGTAAAATATGTTTGTTTACCATCACAATCAAATTTATAGTTATTAGCAGTATTTGATTTACTAATGACCCTGTTAAACATGATTTCATTTGTTGGAATCATGGAAACATTAGTTTGACCAAAGTAATCACTGATTAAATCAGTAACAAACATCACACAGACATCTTCATTGTGAGATTTAGTGAAAACAGCCGTAACTTTTTTAACATTTATTATAACGTTATCAAAAGTTGGTACAACAAATGCAAAATAACCAATTGCAATAAATAATTCTTTTTGAAATGATTGACATTTTTCTGGGTAATAAATAAAAATGAATTTACTCTTGCCTGATATGAAACATTTGAACATTTAGTAATTTGATATCCTGAAACAACATTTAAAGCATTGATATATGCATTTTTTATCGTTAATATTGACCCAATTTTTTAAATCATCCATATTCACTTTATAAATAGATTCAACAGCACAATAACTCTTTAGATCGCCAGCAGATTCATCCATATTCTTTACCTGTATCTTTCAATGCTAAAATGACAAAGGATGATGTGATACTCGTTCAGTCTTCTGGTTCAAACTCAAAAAGGACCTTTTCATCCGTTTTACTAATGGGTAATGGTGCAGTTAAATACAATGCAGCTGACATATCATAAAAAATTTCTCTCCAAGACTATAAAATATAGATTCTTTTTAAGTAAAATTTTTAATAAACCTTGTTTGACTTTCCTTATTGTTACAATTTCATTTTGAACATTAAAGGTATAATACCAGAATCACATATTTCTAACTTGGAATTTTAATTAATTAGTTCCATCTTTAGTTTTAATATCAACAGTACCATAACCCGGTATTTCAACTATGTGATAGGGATCACCGGCTTTTCTGTTCTTTTGTTCTTCTGCTGATAATTCTTTAATCTTTAAAAGTTCATTTGGTTCAGTAATCAGGCTTGAAGTTATATTCAGGTTTCGTAACTTGTACATATGAGCCAAATCCCCCCCACCGCCAAAACCACTCCCTTAATTTCTACCACCCCGGCAACCTCTTGAATTACCACTACTAGCTTTGGCTTTACCTTTCCATTCCTTAATATATTATAGCTCATGCCATAATAAATAAAAGAGAAAAAAAAAGATTCATGCTACTAAGTGTCTTATATTTCTAAAATATGCTTAATATACGTATCTGTTTTAGGAATAATATCAAACTTATTTAATGGTTTAATGCTCATATAAAGTGTAAAATATCTGTTTAAAAACCAGCTAAATAGAAGATACAAGCAGAGAAGCTCAGCTAGAAGTTAATCAGAAATATTGATAGGTGCGATGAGCAAAAGTTGCTGTGACACATGGAAGAGGAGGAACCAAGAAAGAGAAAAGAGAAAAAACTAACATCGCCACTTTGGCGAAGCAAATTGTTAGTACAAAGATAAGAAATAAAGAAACAAAGAATTATAAAAAGTAAAGAATATATTACAATAAGTAATATGGAAAGTAAATAACTCATTTAGTGAAAATCTCAAATGATTTACAAATCAATCAAGCTGTTTTGATTTCTTTGCTGTTGTTGCTGTTGCTGATTACCAAAACCATAACCAGTTTCTGCAGGAACTATACGAGCAGCAGCTTCTATTCCTTTGAATTGTGTATCAAGAAATGGATTGTTACTGTTAGAAATTTGCTTATAACCAGTACCTTGTGAATTGATGAAAGTACCGGTCTTTGTAAATTGAGCTGGGATTCTAGCATCACCGGTATTACCAAATGTATCGAGACCTGTACCTTGAGAAAGTAAATCATTGAGTTCAGAATACTGTTGGTTGATTCTTTGGTCTCCAGTTAGTGTAGGTTTAATAGGTGATTGTTGTTGTTGTAAAAGTTGGACCCTTTGTTGTTGTTCTAACAAAAGTCTTTGTTGTTCTTCCAACAGTTCTTGTTGTTTTCTTAGTTCTTCTTCTCTCTTTCTTGCTTCTTCTTCTGCTTGCTTTTGCTGTTGCATTAACAATTCTTGTTGTTGCTCTTGTTGTTGCTGTTGTTGTTGCATTAAGTATTGTTGCTGTTGTTGTTGGCCAAATGGATTGTTTGAACCTGTCTGTAATGGCAATTGTTGATTAGCAGCCGCAGCTAATTGTTCCTGATAAAGTTGCTGCTGTTGTTGTAGGTATAACGCTTGTTGTTGAGCAGCTAAATCTTGGTATGCATTCTGCAAGTACCCAGTAGCCATTGGTTGAGTTCCATAGACTGGATTACCAAACATGTCATATCCAATAATTTGTTGGTTTTGCTGTTGTTGTTGTTGTTGTTGTTGTTGTTGCCCATAAAATCCATAGATATCAAGTGGAGCTGATTCATCATTTAAATCCAATAAGTTTTGATTCTTCTTTCTCATTTCTTCCTCTTCCAATGATAATTGAATTGCCCTTTCAAGACTTTCATCAGTTTCTTCTCTTCTTCTATTTTGCTCTTCTTCTGCGGTCAATTTAGAGTCTTCCAAAGCTCTTTGTAAATCCTCATCATATATATCATCTTCTGAATTGTATCTTGAACGTCCAGCTCTACCATTATTTCTTCTTCTACCTCTTGCACTTGAAGATTGTGCAGCAGCTCTTTCTTGTTTCAATCTTTCATCATCTTGCATAATACTGGTCAATTCTTTGGCCTTCACTCTGATAATAGAACCCTGTTCAGTACCTGTCGAATCTGTAGTGTTAAACTCTCTCAAAGTTTTTATGATATATAAATTATCCTTTGTCCAAATAACAACATCATCAGACCCATATCTAACCAAATAATCTAATAGGGTTAAAGCTTTAGCTACGTGCCTCCAATTTCTACCTTTATCATTTAGTCTTCTATCAATTATGTCCATAACATCTTGAAAACTACCGTTTTTGTAAGTTAGGTCAGCAATATCAGCCATTTTAGAAATAGTTGGACTCGATGGATCATTTGAAGTACATTCACGAACTAAAATTTGGGCAGATGAATAACCATTGGTGACATTTTTAATAGATCTTAAAACAGCCTTTGTGGTCATATTTTGATTAGTGTTATATTATTATTCTATATCTATAATTGTATGCAATTCAAAGTAAGTACAATTTTCAAGTACGTAGAATTTAAAATTAAAATATATAGATCTGAGTTTTTTGTGGATAACAAAGAATGAACTTTTTCAAAAAAAAAACACCACAGGTATTGATAATGTAGTAACCTAAGTGGATTTAGATTGATGAGAAGTTTATAAAAACCAGAAACCAGAAACCAGAAAACTCAAAAAAAAAAGCCTTCCGATTTCTCGCCTAGCGACTATCGACCACAACATGAATATTTCATATTCTGGCGTCCCAATGTGGTGTAATGGTATTGTCATTACATATGCTTACTCTATACAAGCTTTCGACACGAGCTTTCACAACCGGGACAGTTGTGAAGCATGTCATGAATGAAAACGTCACAATCAATGCAGAAATGACGTCCACAGTCTGCACAAGAGTATCTGTGTGATATGTCCGTAATTCGTTCATTTGAATTATCCGATTCCAACCTGGTTCTTTTAGGAAAGTCTGTTTGACAAGAATAGCACTTTTCATAAGGGTAGTGATCTGCAATTGGAACATTTTCAAACATCTTCATTGGAAATAAATGATGGTATGATCTTGCTAAATGTGTTGATAAAATTAACATCAAATCACAACATGGACAAACTGTTGGTAATGTACAAACTCTACTTTTACAATTTGGACAGATATAACCACCGTAAACAAGTTTCGAATGACATGAACATAATGTAGGTTCTGTATCACTAACTCTGGATGGAAATCCCATTTTTACTAAGGTGAAACCATCTGTGTTTTCTGATTCTGCCTTTGTGACTGCTAATGGTGTGACACAATCTAATATTAAATCTTTAAAATGTGTTTCGTTAAGCACGACATTGTACGAGCTTTTTAAATCTCCAAAGTTAGTGAGTTTACATAATTCTTCACAAATTGCAACTCTTGCAGTTAGCCCTATAACTCTAATATTGATTTTTTCTTTAACTAACGATTTAATAGTATGATGAATATTACCTGGATCTGACGTGAATAATGCACCAAAAATGATTAAAATTTCTCTTGTACAATGGCTTGCAACGTGTAGCAATAGACCTCTCGACATTTCCAACGCGTTTTGTAAACTTGGATCACCTTCTGGATCGACTTTTTTTAATTTTTTCAATGCTTCAATATGGTCATTTGGGTTACCACTGACCTCACTAACTGCTTGGGCTAAACCATTTCTCATTATAACAATACTCAATTGAGATATTGGATTTTGATCAAAAAAATCACTAACAAATTCAATTGCATAACTGATCATCATTGATGAACGATTTGGCCTGAAATCTTTCTCTCTCATAACTTGAGAATAGTCCAACACTAAAACCATTGTACGAATAATACCTCTTTGAAAAGGCGTCACATTTTTTAAAAACCTTTTTTTTTGTGATTCAACTAGTCCTGAAACAATGCTTTCAATAGATCCACTTTCATCTTCTTGAACAATATCCCACGATCGACGATATTCATCCTCCCATGCATAACCACCATTTGCACCTTTTAATGACTCAGGCGCTTGCTTCTTTGTATTTGCAGATGAAGTCTTCCCTTTTTTTCCTTTTTTGCCGTGACCTTTATTGTCATCATCATCAATATCATCATCAATTATATTAATGTTATGTTTGTTAGGTATTCGACTTGCGCTGTTATTTTGCTTTCTTTTTTTGTTGGAAACAATTAATATTTCATCTTCGTCGTCTATATCCATCTTATTAAATATGTCAACCTATATTGAGTAGTAATTATTATTCTCCAAGATAAAACAGCACATTGGTGTCCTCAATGTTAGAATAATTTTGCATTTTGAAATTTAAGCTCGCTTTTACTCTTTTGGGAAAACTGAAAAAAATTTCTATCATTCATTATTTTTGCAGTATTTTTCTTCATGTATTTTTTCAAACATATCTCAAATAACAACTAAAAATGGGTAAAGTTAGAGGAAGAAGAATTAAAAAGGATCAAAAAGAAGTATTTGAGAACTTGGAAAGTGTTGAGAATAGTGGTATTGAAAATAACGACCTTGAAAACACTAATTTAACCAAAACTAATGAATCAACTGCATTCTTTGGGCTTGTCGATTCAAATGAATTATCATATTTCCACCAAGCTGAACAAACATTAAACTTAAACACTTTTGGTACACCTGAAGAAAAAGCAATGTTCATTGACGGTGTTTTTCAAGAAGCAAGAGGTAAAGAATTAAAATTAGTCACAAATCAAATTTGTTCTAAGCTAATGGAAAGATTGATTTTAAATTCAACTTTAAAACAAATTCATCAGCTATTTAGTGCTTTTAACGGTAGGTTTTATGAATTATCAAGACAAAAATATAGTTCTCACGTTATGGAAACATTCCTCGTTAGAGTTGCAGCATTAATCGAAAGAGAAATTTTAACTAGTGATAATGGATATCAAGATGAAGATGATGACGAAGAGGAAGACGAAACGTGGGTTAGTATGGAAAACATGTTTTTATTTATAATCGGTGAGTTTAAATCAAATATCCAAAAAATGATCAAGGATAAATATGCATCCCACGTTTTGAGATTATTTCTCTTAATCATGACAGGTAAAGAGTTACCATCAAGCACTGAATCTAACTCAATTTTAAGAAGTAAGAAATCTAAAATTGCAAGAAAAATGATTGAAATTAAGGATAATGAAGATTATAAAAAGAAGTTCCAGGTTCCATCTTCTTTCAAGGAAGAGTTGAAACCAATTCTCAAAGAAGCTATAAATGGACATACAACTGAAAGTTTACGGGAATTGGCAATTGAACCAATTGCATCACCAGTTTTACAATTATTGATTCAATTAGAAGGTATTGTTGATAAAGATAGAACCATTTGGAGAACAATTTTTAACGGTGATAATGAATTATTAGATCAAAAGGAACGTGAAAAAGAAGGAGCGTTTGTCGAATACTTATTGAGTGACAATATTGGTTCACACTTCTTGCAAAATGCAATTACTAATCAAAAGGCTAAAATTGTTGAAAGAATTTACAACAGTTATATGAAGGACAGAATTGTTAAGTTATGCAAAAGAGAAACAACTGGTTTATATGTTGTAGAATGTGTTATGGAAAAATTGAAGAACAAACAACAAATAGAAATTTTAGATCAAATAGTCCCAGTTTTGAACGAATTGCTTGTTAATAATATTGATATTGGTGGCAAAGTTGTTGAATGTTCAATTAGAAATGACAATTATAAAAATGAGGAAATAATTGATAAATTTATTGAATTTTTCAATAAAGGTGCTGATAAGAACAATTTGTTTGAAAATATTTTAAAATTGAGTAGCTCAACGTTACATAGTACAAAAGATGATTGGCCAACATCCGAAGAAAGAAGAAAAGCATTGTTTTTTGAAAAGTTGATTGAATATGATCAAGAGAAAATATTAAAGTTATCAGTATCTGGTTTATTAGAATTTGATAATGAAACTTTGATCAAATTTTGTAAGCATGGCGTTTTTTCACATATTGTTGAAAGTATATTGAGCATGCGTGAATCATTATCACTAGTTGAAAGGAAAACAATTTTGAATAAGCTTTTGGGCCAAGGAACAACCAATTTAGTTGAATTAGCATGTAACTCTACGGGTTCACATATTGTTGACAAGTTATGGATGTTCACATTCAAATTAAATATGTATAAAGAAAGAATTGCACGTGGTTTGTTTGATAACAGAGATAATATCAAAGGTACAATTTATGGACACATGGTTTGGAAAAACTGGAATATGGAATTATATTGCCGTAAATTTAATGATTGGAAGTGGATTGTAAAGGAGGAGGAAAAGGTTTATGATGAAGCAAAAAAACAGGAAAAGTTTGCCAAAGAACAAGTAGAATCGGAACAATCAAACACCAGAAAGAGAGAATATAACAAAGTGAACGGTGATAGTCAAACTCAAGACAATGGTAGCCGTAAGCGTGGTAGAGGACGTGGCCGTAGATGAAAGATTTCCCTATATAGATGTATATATAGATTACCTGTGTACGAAACATTGAAGAGTGCTCAATTCTGAATCTTTAATTACCGCATTGGTTTTTTTTTCTATTTCATGTCGCTGTACGCAACATGAATTTTTGTATAAGATGTTTCATGTTTCATTTTTGTCTGAAACATGTTTCACAATTCTGATACTGTTTCACCTCGACTATCCTGCTTTTGAAAAGAAATTAATTGTGGACTTGGAAAAAGGTGCAAAAACAATTTAATCACGGCATTGCTTTTGCGGACGCTTATTCAATTAAAATCGAGAAAACAATTAAATTTGGACCTATTTCATTCTTCCTCCGAGAAATAGTCGCAGAAAGTGCCTCATCCTAAAGTACACTGCACTATTTTTCTCTTTGTTTTTACTTTACTTTTTTTTTAAACATTGTTCCAATATCTTGCAACTTTTTTAATAGTAAGTGATAAACAGGAAAGGCCCTTTTTTTCCATACTGTCTTTGTTTATTATTCTTAAAGGGATTTTTGCATATCACAAGAAACAAATAACGCATATCAACAGGAAGTTTATATTACCTTCAATAATTTATCATACTTTAGTGATAAAGATTTTTGTTTATTTCGAGATTTACTTGAATTATTTTTTTACACATCATATTGCCATTTCGTAACAAGAGTCACTTGCTCCCAACTGCTGTTAACAATAGATCAAATAATATTATTATCAAAGAAAAAAAAAAACTATAACTAAGATTATCAAATAACTAGAAAAGATATTGACAGCATTAAAAGAAAAGCTTTAAATTTCATCTAGAGCTTGATTAGATATAGAAACATCAACAATCACAAGAACTTCAAAAACCCCATTAGTAAATACACGAGCACCCACACTAATATTGAAAGCAACATTTACATTTTTTTTTTCTTCAAACAACTATAATTGATCAGTATGACCACATTAACAGCAAAAGGTTTAAATTATAAATCTAGTGATGGTAGTGTAAAAAATGATTACACACCACACTCAGAGCCAAATGCTGAAAGGTTAACGTCCAATTCGAATGACGATTCACAATCAAGTCCCAATCCCAATTTTAATTACACTCCAATAACAAATCAATCAATAAATGATGAAAACTCCATTGATGATTCACAAAATACAATAGACTCTCTTCAACTTATAAAAGACTTAGATTTATTTTTAGTCACTGCTCCAGTTAATTGGCATGAAAATCAAGTCATTAGAAGATATTTTTTGAATAAAGAAGAGGGTTTTGTTTCTTGTGTTTATTGGAATAATTTATATTTTATTACAGGGACTGATATTGTTCGTTCCATAGCTTATAAAATGTATCATATTGGTCGTGAAATAGTTGATAGAAAAAAATTTGAAGAAGGTATTTTCTCAGATCTAAGAGCTTTAAAAACAGGAACTCATTCAATACTAGAAAAGTCAAGGTCACAATTTTTAAAGTTTTTACATAGAAACCAATGTTTAAGGACCCAAAAAAAACAAAAAGTTTTTTTTTGGTTCAGTGTACCACATAATAAACTATTTATTGATGTTTTAGAAAGAGATCTAAAAAGAGAACTTTCTAATCAACCAGCTACTACTAAACCAGTTACTGACATTTTTAAAACTTTCAAATACGATCAATCATTACCATTGTTGGAACAATTATCGACACATTATTCAGATTGTTTAGGAAAAGATGTTAGTTCATTAATACTGAAAACGAACAATATTATTTCCACAGTTGATGATCCACACAATAATGACACTTCTACTACTAATAATATTCCAGATCATACAGATGTGAAATTCAATCAAAATCATACGCCAGCTCAAAACATACCTTTCAACTCAAATATTGTTGCTAATAACAATAATGGTGGTAATACTCAACTATCTGATGATTTTCCTCTAGACATTTTGGATCCATCGATGTCCCTAATAAATGACAATGACAGAACCTCAGTTTCTGCTCTCGGTGGCTTGAAATCAGCCAATAGATTTTATTCCGTACAGGCAAGTCTTAATGATGACTCAGTATTATCACCAAGACACAATTCTCAACACTCACTTTATCAACAATTCCCAGATCAAAACTCAGCTGGATTTTCAGATCATTTTGATAGTTATGTACTGAACTCACTTAACCAATCTCTGGTATCAGGAGCTTATACACAACAGCAAAATCAACCGATGTATATTTTTTCAAGTTTACCTTCTACAATTGACCCATCAAATACAATGTCTAACATCAATCAACAACAAGACAAAGAATCATCAGTTGACTCAACGAGCATGTCGCATGTATTCCCAGTCTCAATGACGAATTTAACGTATGTTGTTAATGAAAGTTTACCTGTAGATCAAGTTATACTCAACAATGATCAGATTGTTCAGCATCCGCAACTATTGTCGCAGGTGATTCGATCAAACTCGCCGTCAATCTCAGGAACAAACACAACATCATACTTGAATTTTCCTTCTTCAAGTCTTCTTCCTATATCAGTACCACTAGCTGGTTCAACAAATCAAGAGTTTAACACAAATGAAGACACAGCAGTATCAATGATTAAAAGAAATAATAGTCATCAAAATACTGGTTTGAATAATGAAACGAAAAAAATTGTAAATGATCATAGTAGTACCTTTTTGAATCATACAAAGCTGGTATCAAGTAACACAAATTCAAGCAATGATGAGTCTGTGTTGACAAATGATAATAATAAAATAAAGATGAAAGATAAACCTGAAAATTCAAACATTCCACAATCTGCAACTACACAACAAAGATCCGATTATATGATGTTGGCGATGCAGCCATTTCAAAACAATAGCCTTTTGAATTTTGGTATCATTGGAGGTCAATTATTTACACCTGGTACAATAAATCCAGAACCTAATATTGAAAATTCAGTTCTAAGTGCTGGTATCGGCATTTCACCAGTTATTGGATTTAACAACGGATTACTGTCAGCGATTCAATATCAACCAAGACAAAATATTTTTACAAAGCCACCAAACTCACCAGATAATAATAAATATGGATATATTGATACTAGTAAAGCCGAAGGCGAAGTTGATGAATATGTTGATAATACTGAAAAGAAACTAAAAAGTATTTTACAAAGTAATAATAATACTTCCGGTGTTAGTAAACCAACTATAAAGAAGACAACTACAACAAGAAGACTTCTGAATCCAACTTTACAACATTTAGAATTGGATTTACTATTTGATGAAAGTGAATTATCTGACGATAAAGAAGAGAATAGTTGTAGAAATTCAGCAAACAAATTGGAAAAGGATGCTACACGTGATTAAGTTGATAAGTAGTTTAAATGGATTACTGTCACCACTATCCTTTTCTATATTAATTTTTTTTGAAAATTATATCTGTACTTTATGTATTTTATGTGTTTAACAAACTTTCATTCTTAATTAAGTTTACTTTAATGTTTCAATTTAATACATAAAGTATAAAAGAATAATTTATTGTAAATTGGCTTGACTATTGTACATTTCAACAATTTGATCACTACTAGTGGCATCCTCAGTTGATTTATCATCTCTAATTTGAATGAATCTTGGAAATCTTAAAGAAACTCCCTTTTCACCATTACCCAAATAAGTAGCACCACATTTATATATTGGTGATGTGGTTAAATCGGCAACCTTAACTTCAAATAAGGTGGTTGGCTCAAACCAGACATCTGGAATTGCATTTGAATTATTGGTATCGTAAACGTAAGATGGTTTAGGTTTTGCTATTTCAGTTGGTTTTAGAATATCATGCAATTTTTTAAGCAACTCCTCACTAAAACCTGTGCCAATTTTACAAACGGTTTCATACTCACCGGTATCTTGATTATAACCTGCAAGAAGGAAACCCCCATACCAGCCGGTACGCTTACCTTTACCAATATAACCACCAACAACCACTAAATCAAGTGAGTCTCCTACACCGTCAAGATAATCTTTTTTCAACTTCAACCAGTTTCTTGAACGTTTTGAAGGCTCATACCAAGAATTTTTACCATCTAAAGTTTTGATCATTAAACCTTCACATGCGCTATGAACTGATTCATCTAAAAATCTTGTAATTTCTTCAATATTATCTGTATCCATTTTTGTTGCAAATTTAAATTTACCAGGAATTTCTTTTAATTCATATAAAATCTTTCTTCTTTCTGCTAATGGTTTGTGTATAAGTGCTTCATTGTTATAATAAAGAATATCAAAAGCAAATAAACAAACTCTGACTTGAATATCCCTTTCTTGGACGTCTTTTCTCTTTCTTGTTGATAAAACTTGGAATGGTAATATTTTACTAGTAGTTTTGTCCCATGCAACACACTCACAATCAAGAATTAGTGATTTTAAATCTGGGTTTGTTGTTTTAAGTTCAGCAACAACTGGAATCAAATCGGGATATCTTTCAGTCATGTTTTCTGAGTTTCTAGAATATATTGACATTTTACCATCTTCTGAAAGATGAAGTTGTGCTCTTTCACCATCATATTTATATTCACACGTAAATCTTTGGTCCTGTAATGTGTCTAGAATTTCGCTGATACTTTTAGTTGGTTTAGCCAACATTGGCTTTAATGGAACTGTTGGGCTCAAACCTGTACGTTCTTTTAGATTCAAAATTCCTTCTCTCATTGCAGTATTAATCAAAATTTCATGATTTGGAACTTGAGAGTATGCATCCTTAAATTGTTCTTCAGCCTCGACGATTAGTTCAGAAGTAACTTTTTGTTTTTGTTGCTTCAATTGCCATTCAATAATTGCTTTTGATAAACCCACAATGATACTTTTTTCACCAAAATTAATTCTTAATTTACCTTCTAATGATCTCATTAAGAACTTTGCTTCAATACCTTCACATGCTGTCAATAATTTATTTATGACAGCCATTTTCTTGTTTTGTGAGTTTGTACCTTCAACTTTTGCAATTTCTTTTAAACCTTTCCAAACTTCTAAAACTGTTAATCTTTTAGGTTTAAACATAACACGCTGTTTTGATCTACTCTTTTGAGCAACAATACCAATATCACCCTCTACGTGATACTCTTTTCTCAAATGTGAGACTTCACGTCCTGTACTTTGAGCCAATGCTTTTAACAATAAGGTTTCACCTAAACCTAATTCAAGTCCTGGCACATATTCTGGGCCAAGTCTATTTACCATCAAGTAAGTAATCATTGTTAAATCTCTAACTTTACCATCAACATCATCAGGCGAAGTAAAATTCAAAACATCCTGGAAAAACTGACAAGCACATGCAATGTTCTTTAACCTACCACTTTCATTTTCAAGCTCGTCAAACACTGATGCTAACATGGAATACATAATTGGCTTATCAGGAGTAACAGCTGTGGAGATGATTCTTGGTTGCTCGGGCTCTAATGTCAATAATTCTTTTGCTTCTTTCAGTTCTGTCTCTTTTTGATGTCTTTCAATATCTGCATCAACCTCAATCATGCTCTTTGGTTTCTTTGCTTTTGGTGATGAAGATCTCGATCTGCTTTTCTTTTGAGTGAATTCTTCCCTTGTTGGAGATCTAGACCTTGATCTTGTTCTAAATCTTTTCTTTGTAGATTCTGATGATATTCCATCTTCCACAGTATCATTGCTGTTCTTCTTACTTGAGAAAAATCTCATCAATGTGGATTGGCCTTTTGAACTCATATTGAATTTATCGTATGTATATGTGTAATTATTTAATGCTCTTAATTTATAATTATTTCTGGTTTGTGTATATGTGATATTTTTGTGTAAAATAAAAGCAGATGGTTGAATTAAGTTGTAATAAATGTGTGTTTTCCCAGCTATTAACATTACCATGTAACTTCCACTATTTGAAAATGAAGTGAAAAGATACAACTTCCAATTTCTGACCAAGTGAAAATGATACATTTTATAACGCGTCGTATTTTTCTTTATTTTTCATTATAATAATATTTTAGGTTTTACAACTTGAGACAACAATTTTAAAATAGAGATTATCAATTAATTCTAATACAACACAAAAGAAATATATAGACAATTATTATCAGCATATTTAATATAAAAATACCAAGCACTGTCCTTACCACAAAACAGCTAAAAGCTATCCTTAAGTAAACATGCTGATAGTAAAAAACAAAACAAAAATAAAATGAAATATAACGATTATTGTAATAATAATAGAAATAGTAATATTATGAAGTTGAAAATTTTTGAAAAATGAAAAGCATAGAAGAATATTTATAAGTTAAACCGGAAGCCAAAATCAATGAAGAATAGTAATTTGAAAATCAAGAACTTTATGCGTTGTATTTTTCCCAGTTTTCTAAAATTTCTTTAATCTTTTCGGAGCCAGTAAGGTCATAGACATCTTGGAAATATTCTTTAGTTAACTCAAATGGTTTAGCGGTTAAGTTTGGAATATATTTACCAATTAATGCAGTTGGTTTAACAGCAGACATTGGAATTTTCTTTTCTAAGAATCTTTTGAATGGCTTAACACCGGATCTTAAGTATGAGGAATGGAAAGGAACTGAAATACCCTTTAATGGAATACAAGCAAAACCTCTTTCTAATTCAATTGGTTGTGGTTTAGCTAATGATTTCTTGGAAACTTCTTCAACAATCTCAGATAAATGTTCAGCAACCTTTTCTAATGACATCATTTCTTGTAATTTAACAATATCAATCTTTTGTAACTTAAAGACATTTAATGTGTTAGTTAAAGTATCTAAACCTCTTAAATCACCAGCAGTAACGTATTGTTGATTTTCAACGTTGTAGTTAACAATTTCTAATAACCAGCCAGTTTGCTTAGAAATGTGATCGACAACAAATCTTAGTGCAGCATCAGTGAAAGTTGCACCAACTCTTGATGGGTTAACTGCACACATACCGTAATTAGATCTACCTAAAGCATCTCTTGGAACAGCAACTTGCATAGTCATACCTCTGTAGAAGACAACATCGACTAATGATTCAATTGGCATGACATCTGCTAATGAGGATAATGCGGAATATTCACCTAAAGAGTGACCAGCAAACATAGATTCAGCTGGAACAAGACCCTTGGATTTCATATCTTCAAAGGCTGCCTTTTCCATTAAAGTCAAAGCTGGTTGAGTGAATTGAGTTGCGGCTAATAAACCGGATGGTGATCTGAAAGTAAATTCAGTGGTATTTTCGTCAATGTCCTTGAAAATCTTTTCTGACTTTAATGAACCATCATCAGCAACAGTTTCAAACATCATAGAAATATAGTTCTCCCTGATTGCTCTACCTCTTGGACCTCCAAAGTGAACGGTTAATTCATTTGGATTGTTCTTAACAATATCTAAGATAGAGAAGCCATAAGTAGCAACTAAATGGACATCAGCTCTGTCCCATACAGCCTTAGCAACTTCAGATGAATTGTATAAGTCCATACCCATACCTTGTTCTTGAGAACCTTGACCAGTAAAAACGAATGTGGAAACTGGCTGCTCAATTTCAGCTTCACCAACTAAAACAACTTCTTCAGTTTCCACCTTCTTAGTTTCGATCTTAATGATCTTTCTACCATTAATCATACCAACGTGTTCCAATCTTGTAGTTAACGCATCATTTGGTAAAACCATACCAGTGAAATTAGCCTTGTAAGCAACAACTCTAGGAGCAACTGCATCAGCTGCATACATTTCCACTAATGATCTAACAGAAGCAGATGAATACATACCGTGAGTGATGGTGCCTGGTAAATCGGCATAAGCAGCAAAGACTTTGTTAACGTGTATTGGATTGTAATCACCAGAAACAGCAGCATAAGTTTCATTGGAGGTTGGGGCCTTAGTTTCTAAAGCACGAGCTAATGGAATTGCATTTTCAAACATAATTGGTTGTTCAATTGGAGTACCATTTCTCTTCAGGTAATCAATAACTGGGTTACCATATGAGAATGCAGCATTATATTCAATTTCAGCGGCCTTTTTAATTTCCTTAGTTGGAGATTCGTAATAAACATTACCGGTGGTTGAAACGTATGAGTAAACATTAGCAGACTTGAACTTGTAAACAGATTTTAATCTGAAAATTAAGTTCTTGTTTAATAATTCAACGCCCTCTTCAGTATGGAACCATTCCTTAGATTGTAAAACAGCAGCGTCTTTTGCAGATGAAATGGTAACCTGGGCTGGTGTTTCTTCGGTCTTTTCAAAAGTGTTTTCAAAATCAGTATATGCACCTCTGTAGAAAAATGCAGATGTGACTTGCATAACGGCGGTACCTTCCCTATAAATAGTACCAACAACTTCAACAGTTTTACCAGTTGGGCCGTTGACAACGGAAACGATTTCAGCGTCCGATGAAACTTTATCACCAACCTTTAATGGAGTAGAATTTGGTAACATAGTGTAAGCATTAGATAAATGAACTAATTTCAAGATATCACCATCGACACATTTAGGGAAGATAGCCTTCATAATTGCCCTCCAACCAACAACAATAGCAAAATCCATTGGAGCTAATTGATCTCTACCGGCTCTTGGAACAAAATATTCACAAGAGTTACCAATGGCGTGAGTTAATTCAGCAATATCCTTACCCGCAATTTCCATTGCACCACCGTCAATAGTTGACTCAACATCAAAATCTAGATCAACTGGAGACTTTGAACCAAACCAGACTTTCCAGTAGAATTCCTTAATTCTGTCATTTCTACCAGTCATGTTTTCTGCAATTGGAGCAAAACCATCAGATGGAATGTATGAGTATGATAATTTTAATGGTACAGGAGAGCCATCCGCGGTTCTTGATTCAATTAAATCTAAGTTAATGGTTGAACCAGAAGCAGAAACATTGATGACTTCTCTTTCCTTACCCTTGATAATTTGGAATAAGGAAATAACAGTCTTTGAAGCATCGTTGGCATTGGAAATCTTAACAACGGTTCTCTTTGATGGAGCAAAAATTTTCTTTGCTGGGTTTTTAACATGGTTGTAACCTTGAACAATTACATTGGAAGAAATAAAAGCATGTCTCCAATTGTATTTGTCACCAGCTAATAGCTTGAACCATTCCTCAGCATCTGGAATAGTTGAACCAATTGTGTAAGTAACATTGGAACCGGATTCAGTAACAGAAACGCCTGTGACCTTAGAAGAGCTAACAAGAGATTTAGAATTAAAGTATTCAACAACAGGAATCTTCTTTTCATCACCATTATATTCTTCAACTAATAATTTAGCAATATGGCCTTCGTGAATTGAATCCATAATATCTTGAATTGGCTCATCAACCTTATTGACAAATTGAGCGGCAACAGGACCATGTAAAATACAAGTTCTTTGAACGTCTTCGTCAACGACACATTCTAGATGTTCAGATTGCCATAAGGAATCCTTCTTGAAGAAAAACTCAAAGTTGGCATTTAAAATTGGAATAAATGGAACCGGTTTTTGGAATGGGTTTAAACATAAAGCAATAAAGTAGTCAACATCTTCAGCATTGATTAATTGCGTTTTTGCTGCTGGATATTTAGTGAAAACAGCATCTAAAACAGCACTTGGGTTTGATAATTCAGAGAAACTTTGAATAACAGAAATGGTTGATTGAGTGGCAAATCTTTCTTCAATTCTTCTTAGAAATTTACCGATAAAATCTCTTAGCGATGGGTCAATCCAGTTATTTATCTTCTTGATGTATAATAATTCAACACATCTTTCAGCAATTTCAAAATAAGTCATATCCTTAACATCACAAACACCTTCAGCATTCTTACCAAACCATGGTTTTTGGAAATCAGCATTCAACTTTTCAATGATGTAATCTCTTTTCTTTTCTAGAGCTTCCAACATCTTAGCCTTTGGCAATGATAAAATAGTATCATCAATTTCCTTCCAAAATTTCACAGCTCTAGTTGCAATCTTATGAATTGGTTCACCCATTTCAGATTTGACAGTCAAAATACCACCAGTTGGCTTTTTGTAAGTTTGTTCCCATTCATTGTCTGGAACACCTGGACTTTCAACAATCAATTTTTTTGCATCTGCAGAAGTTAAAGCTTCCTTAGCAGCCATAACTCTGGAACCAAATAAGAAACCATCAAATGGCATTTCTGGGTAGTTGAATTTCTTTGACCAAGCACCAGTTAAGTATGGGTAAGTATCTTCAGCGGAACCGAAACCTGAACCGGCAACTAAAACAATGTTTGAACATCTTCTAATCTTTGCATACATTTGTAAAATTGGTTGATGGAAATCTTCAAAAGAATGGTGTCCACCACCTCTACCACCAGTCCACTGAACAACAACTGGGAAGTTTGGATATGCCTTTGCAATAGTAATACATTGGCCAATTGCATCAATGGAACCTGGTTTTAAACCTAAATATGTTAAACCTAGAGTTTCAATATATTCACCAGCAACTTCTAATGATGGAACACCGGCACCAATAGTTAAAGACTGAATTGGGAAACCCTTTTCTCTTAAGGATTTAATCATTGGAATACCCCATTGTAACATTCTTGGGTTAACATAGATTAAGTTGATACCAATACCTGAACCCGGTCTAACGTTTTCAGCAACTTGCTTCAACGCTTCAACCATGGATTCTTCACTAAAGTAACCACCACCTGCAAGTTCAATAGTATAGCCTGCGTTAATAGTTGCAGCAACAAATGATGGCGAGACTGTAGTTGGGGTCATACCTGGAACCATGAGTGGGGCTCTGGACAATAATCTTGAAAATTTAGTATCAACGTAAACCTTACCTTCCTTAGTCTTGATTAACTTAGGTTTAAATTCACTTAACCAATTTTGTGCGTAAGTTAAAGATGATGCCTTCTTGTCAAATAATTCTTGTTTGAAACCATATTCTGCATCAATGTTAGAAGCTTCTAGAGCACCAGCAACGATAATTCTTGCACCTGTACCTTCTTTGTTTTTGTGAGTTAAAACACCTAAACCAGAAACACCACCTGGGCCAAAATCAACTAGGTGGGTTGCCTTGAATTTAGTTGCAGTTTCCCAATTAACAGTTAAGGTACAAATACATTCAACAACTCTTGCAGCTAATGAACCAGAGTATGCACGTAAGTCTGCACCATCAAACGTATCAAAAACTGGAATGGATAATTTAGATTGTTGGAATTCTAAACTTGATTTCTTGAAATCTTCTAAAATTCTTGGAATAGCTGGAGCTAGTAAATTAGAATGGAATGGAGAACTAATTGGTAAGAATCTTGAAGAAAATTTTAATCTTCTTTGGGATGCAGGAATTCTTGATTGATCTAATCCTGATGGCGCTTTAGCATTTCTTAAGTTTAAGTTGAAACCGTATAATGATTCTGGTGGACCAGTAACAACAACATTTCTCGCACCGTTAACAAGGGAAATCTTGATATGTTTTTCAGTTGGTAAGTGGTGGTTGGTTTCATTGACAAAATTTTCAACTTCAACAACTGATAAATCTCTAACTGATAACATTGGACCAGGTTGACCTTCACCATTTTCTTCAGAATCTTTTACCATTGATGGAGAAAGAGATGTTGAAGGATAAGCTTGCAAACATCTAACAGATAAGTAGAATAGAAACTCAACAGCCTTTAAAGCTTCAACTTCAAAAGATTCCCAAGAATCAGCAGAAGCAATAACTAAGGAAGTAACTAAACCTTGTGAGTGACCAGTAGTACCATTCAAGTTTGATTGGAATTGACCTGGAGTGATATTTAAAGTTTTACATGTGATAACATAATGACATAATTGAATAACACAAATTAATGGACATGAAATTGGAATTGATAATAACTTTTCAACACTTGGTGTTTGAGAAGGGTTCTTTAACCAATTAATAAAATCAAAGCCATCAGTATAGACTCTCTCAATATCGTCAGTTGAGGAAATTAAATCTTGAACCTTAGATTGAACCTTTAATAAGAAAGGACCAATTAAACCATTATATGTGTCAAAGATATCTCTTAATTCTTCAAAATAGTCATCAGTGTTACCTTGACCACCAAAGATTGCATAGATTGAGGCTTTGTCATCAGCAGCAGCATTTAAAAGAGCAGAAGAAATAGTTGATGATGAAAAATCAGATTTGACATAGACTTTAGCAGCAAAATAATTCTTGATTAAGTTCTTATTAATTTTTTCTAAAGTAGTTGGATATTCTTCAGAAGCTAGCAATTGAGACGCAAAAGTGTGAATATCGTTTGATTGTAAATATCTATTTTCAAAATCAGCTAAGATTAACTTAACAGCATATGATTTCTCGGATTCAATTGAGTTTGAATTGAGAACGTAACCTAAAAATTTGGTTAATAATTCAGATTTGGAAGATGGTTCATCATCATCAGCAAAACCTTCAGTTGGTTCTGGCAAGGTTTTCTTAAAATCAGATGTAAGTTGTTGGTAGAAAAGATATGATTCAGATGGAATTAAAATAGTGGTTTCTAACGCACCATGTGATAAAACTAAAGGTCTGTTAACAGAAGTCATTTTAGTAGATCTAACTAAAAAAAGAATACAGTATATTGAATTCTTCACTTTATCACCTCACGCGTGAAATATACGAGATAAGTTCACGTTTGAGAAAATGTTGTGAAAATCAAAAAAAAAATGTTAGTATTCGAAAAATTCGATTATGTGAAAACTAAAAAAATATGCTTTGAAACGTGTAGTTTGTGGATAGTTAATACATACGCTTAAATTGAAATTATAAGGTAGTGTATAAAGTAAATTTGAAATGAATATTAAGACAATTGAATTGGTATAATTAATTGAATTTGAATCGATGAGTTGTACGTAGACAAATTATGAACTAAACAAATCGATGAAAAAAAATGAGTAAATCTTTAAAATATGGATATATAACTGACTGATCTTAAGTTGTGGTAAGTTTTAGATCTGGAAATTATAATGAATCTTAAGTTAATAGATTTGTATAAATAAATTTGAAATGAAAATAGAATCAATTGAATAGAAATGTAATGTACAATCAATTAATATGGATGAGATAAAAATGAAACAAACAGGTTAATAAGTGAATTGAAACTGGATGCTTAACGAAAATGGTTGGGGAAGATATGGGTAGTGTGTTTGGACAACTAGATCTTTGATCACAAAGAAAGAAAGAAAGAAAGAGGGAGTACAAAAGCAGTCAAGAGTGGCGTTTCAATTGAGCTGCAGTGCAATTAAGCTGGATTTGACTAGTGAAAAATGATGAGCCTGCACCAACATGTTGACATTCAAGGCAGTGCCGCATCGTTGTTGTTGGGATTGCCAGACGTTGGGAAACGAGAAGGCCAACAAAAAATGCGAAAGTGCGACTACAATGCGAGTTGGTAAATCGTCGGTATTCTTTCTGACGGTCGATAGACGCAGCCAATCTTTTAATGTATGGTCACGTGCTTGATAATCACGTGGGACTGGCTTGGTGGAAACCTGAAATTCAGATAATTAGTACCCAGTTGAGCCTTGAAAATTCATACAACGTTTCTTCTAGCAGGTTCCGACATCATATTAGTTACTGAACAACTCGACTTTTCGGTTTTTTTTCAATATACAACCTTGGATTTGACATACAGACACATGGATTTACAGAATTCACTTATTTTCCAGACAACTACACAAACTTCCATAGTTACAGTATATGAAACGGCTCGGGTCTTGGGTGATTTAACTACCCAGACACTAGACATTGATCAGAATGATACCATAACTAATCCAATATTCCTTCTCATCTGGTATTCTTTCAAGTTACTGAATTCAGTGCTTTATTCATTTATTTACATTCTCAATAAATTATTTTCATCCTTATTGATATTTGCTTTACAAATAGCATTTTCTTCGCATTCTTTGATTTATTTATTCATAATCATATCAACTCCATTATATGCATACATCAGATACACCTACCTTACAAATTATTCGAGATTACCAAAAGAATCGAAAAGACAAAATCCTACAATTGATACTTTTCTTAATTCCGATGAAGAAAATGAAACAGGTCAATCGAAATCTTACCTTGACAAATTCTTATCTGCAATTAAAATTTTTGGTTATTTGGATACTCCTGTTTTCCATGAGTTAACTAAGTCTTTACAAACTCAAAAGATAGATTCTGGAGAAATTATTTTTTTAGATGATTGTGATGGATTTTCAATTTGTGTTGAGGGTGACATTCAAGTTTATTCCAAAATTTCGAATGCAAGTTCATCAAATACTATGTATCACCAACAGAATGATCTATTTAATAAAGTTGACAATCATAATGTTGTTGTGGTTGATGGTGTCAAATATCAATTGTTAAACATAATTAAAAGTGGTACTCCATTATCATCCTTTATTCAAGTCTTGAACTTGTTAACTGACTCACATATGAACTTATCAAGTGTAACAACAACACCAAACTTCAACTGTCCAAAAAATTTACCAGTTTTACCAGCTGATGATTTTTCATTAGATCCTTCTTTTCCTTCAACAAATATGGCTTCAACTGAAATGCCAGCATTTTCAGCTCCTGAATTGATTGCAATTCCCAAGAACAATTGTACAATTTCATTGATTCCAAAAGAGTCATTTACCAGAATAGCTGCAAAATATCCAAAAAACACATCTCATATTATTCAGATGATTCTTACAAAACTTTATAGAGTTACATTTCAAACTGCTCATAATTTCTTAGACTTAACACCTAATATTTTTCAAACTGAAATTAATCTTAACAACTCACAAAAATCAAATGAAAAGAAACTATCCAAGTTTTTACAAAATTTGGCTATTAATTATATTGAGAACTCGGATAACTTGACTGATAAAAATTCTATGAAAAAAAAAAAAAAAGGTTCTAATATTAGACAAAAGAAAAATTATAAGAACTCTAGTCTCAACCCAAATAGTGGTAACTCTTTAAACACCGATTCTTCTTTTAACAATCCCTTGAACTTAACCCCATCATCCTCATCAATTAACTTAACTGTAAAATCTAAGAAAAAACCAAGAAGCGTGAGTTTGAAGTCTAAAAACTCATCAAGTTTGAAAACTCAGCTTAACTACAGCTCATCAGTATCAAGTACTCCGCATTATGCCGATTTATTAACATCCGATGGTGACGCTAGTGTATTTTTAACTGATTCTCCATCATTGACGGATGCAAAGGAATCTTTCAAATCCAATACTCAAATAGACAGACCAGCAAACCTGAAGAAAAAATCAAAATCAAGACACTTTGTACTTGATAATAGAACTACTACGAATCCAGGAGATTTATTATCAAATGTTCCATTACCTAGAAATTCAGAATTTAAATTAAACAGAAAAATTTCACAAAGTGATATTAACGATTTAAAAGATAGAACTTTTAGTGCAGATGATGAAGAAACTGAAGAATCAACACTAAGGAGTGCAGTTGCTGAAAAGATTGCTAAATTAATTGGGTTTGATAAAAGTAACTTTTTCAATGACAATTATCGTTCTGACAGTATTCCAAATACTTTGATTGGTTCCCCATCATTCAATTCTTTAAATATCAAAGCAGGTATTAGATATGTTACTAATCTAAATGATCGAGGTTCACAGTCAAGATATAATAAATTAAGAACATACTCAACAACGAGTATGGAAGGTCTAACGGGTTTATCTTCAAACACAAATGTACATAACTTGAACGATGAATCGTCGTCAAACACATCAGATATTTACAGATCAGTTTCAAGTTTTGAAAGTGTTAGAAAGGAATTTGCAGATGATATCAAGTTTTTCAAAATTTCTAAAGATACAAAAGTCATTAAATCTAAAGAACAAACTCCTGGTATTTATTATGTTATTGATGGCTCATTTGATGTTACATATTGGAAAACTGAAAGTGAATTTATCGGATCTTATATTAATGATCCAGAGAGTAGAGATAAGACAAAAGAAAGAGCAATTGAAGAATACTTATATACTGTTAAAAATGGTGAAATTGCTGGTTATTTGGGTACATTGATTGGTTCAAAATCATTTGTTGATGTTACTGCAACTAAGGATTCGTATGTTGCATTCTTATCAAGAGAATTTTTTGAATTTTTGACAGAAAGATACCCAAGACTGGAATTGGGTATTGCTCAATTATTGCTAAAGGTTTTAGATAAAAAGTTGTACTTGACTGATTATGCATTAGAGTGGGTTCATTCTTCAGCTGGTGAGGTTTTATACAAACAATCAGACCCGGCAAATGGTATTTATGTTGTTTTAAATGGTAGATTTCGAGCATTAGCTAAAAATAAAGAGGACTCAAATTATCTGATTTTAGGCGAATATGGTCAAGGCGAATCAATGGGTGAGATCGAAGTGTTAACTAAAAGTAAAAGACTTAACACTGTTGTCTCAATTAGAGATAGTGAATTGGCAAGAATTCCACGTACCTTGTTTGAACTTATTGCATTAATCAATCCTTCAATTATGGTTAATATTTCAAGAATTGTTGCAAATAGAGTGAAAATGGATGGTGTTTTACTTGCATCTCATTCAAATTTAAGTGCTACTGCCTCCACCAGAATAAGAGATGAGCCGATGGTTCAAAGCTTCGGTAATTATAGAAATTTAACTTTATTACCAGTATCTTCTAATTCGGTTCCATTAGGTGAGTTTGCTGAAAAATTAGCAAATAGTCTAGAAAAAGTTGGTAAAACTGTTAAAGTTTTAAATCAAAGTGCAGCTTTGAGTAATCTAGGTAAATACGCATTTGATAAGTTAGCAAAGATGAAACAAGGCGGATATTTCAGTGAGCTAGAAGAGAAATATGATATTGTTATTTATTTATGTGATGCAGTAGTTAATTCAAATTGGACCTCAACATGTATTCAACAAGGTGATTGTATTATTTTGTTGGCTGATTCAATGTCGTCTCCTGATGTTGGAGAATATGAAAGATTATTGGTCAAGTCAAAAACTACTGCTAGAACTGAATTGGTTTTACTCCATCCTGAAAGATATATTGAGCCAGGATCAACACATAAGTGGTTGAAAAATAGAATTTGGGTGCATTCACATCATCATATTCAAATGCAGTATCAATCCAATTATCACAGAAATGATAATATTCAGGTTGACAACTTGTTGCTTATGGGTAAAAAAATAACAAACAATTTGATGTTTAAAATGGAAAATATTGTTTATAATAATGATTATTTACAATTTTTGAAACAAACAAAAGAGGACTTCAAATCACAAAAATACTATCAACCACTGCAAGAACATAAAGATGATTTCATGCGATTGGCAAGATTATTAACCGGTCAAGCAATTGGATTGGTCTTGGGTGGTGGTGGAGCAAGGGGTATTTCTCATGTTGGTGTCATTAAAGCATTGGAAGATAAGGGTATACCTGTTGATATAATTGGTGGTACATCGATTGGGGCTTTTGTGGGTGGTTTGTATGCCAAAGAATATGATTTTGTCCCAGTTTATGGACGTGCTAAAATATTTGCTGGTAGAATGTCATCACTTTGGAGATCATTACTGGATTTAACAATCCCACTAACATCATACTTGACAGGTCATGAATTTAATAGAGGTATCTGGAAAGCATTTGGAGATTCAAGAATTGAAGATTTCTGGATCAAATATTATACAAATTCCACCAACTTAACAGATTCTGTAATGGAAATTCATACAAGTGGTTACGCATGGCGCTATGTCAGAGCTTCAATGACATTAGCATCATTATTACCACCATTGACCGATGATGGAAATATGTTACTGGATGGTGGATATATTGATAACTTGACTGTTACAGAAATGCAAAGAAGAGGTGCAAAACATATAATTGCTGTTGATGTTGGATCAGTTGATGATAGAAGCCCAATGAACTATGGTAATTCATTAAATGGATGGTGGGTTTTATTAAATAGACTAAACCCATTTAGTGCACACGCAAATGTACCAACTATGGCTGATATTCAAATGAGATTGGCTTATGTTGCAAGTGTGAATGCGCTAGAAAGGGCAAAAAACAGTAAAGGTTGTTCATATTTAAGGCCACCAATTGAAGGTTATGCAACTTTAGCATTTGGCAAGTTTCAAGAAATTTATGATGTTGGTGTAAAATATGGTACAGAACAGTTCAAAGAAATTGTTAAAACTTTGAACATTGGAAATAAAAAAAAACAATTTTTACCTAGTAAAAGAAGTAGAAGAAGATATTCATTATGAATAGAGTTGAAAGAATTAGAATTTTGTTTTTTCTAGATTTATAGATTTTTAATCAACACTTATAGTATTGGGTCTTTGAACCTACAATTGAATGTATTTACTTTTTTATCTCTTATAGTTGTTTTTTTTTTAATTAATATACAGAACAATAGTTATAAATTTTGGGACAAGTTAGTCAAACATGTGTAGCATCAGTGACTAAAATAACTGAATCTCCTCTAACAAAAACAAGAGTATGATTTTCTTCTTTGAATTTAAGTTCATCTGTATTCTCTCCTAAGTCAAATATTTTTTCAACCACATCTCCTAACACCATGTTACAGTGAGAATCATATGCATGGAGCTTACCAACCATTTCACGATATCCACGAAGTTTGACATAGATTTTTTCATCAAGGTTTTGTTTAATAATGTCCAGGGGTTCTGATACTGTAGCAGTCATTCTAAATAAGTTTGTGTGTGTTTCTTTAGCAAGCTGAAAGGAATAAATGGCCAGCACAAATCGTTTTATGATGTTGAAATTGAGAATTTTATTTTTCTTTATTTTTCATGTCAAAAGAAAACAAGTAACCGACATGAATATTGAAATCTGAAATTTAAAATTTCATACAAAGATCAAAGTGCTTTTTTATTAAAAGTGAAAGAGCAAATAATTGGTCATGAATAGTCAGCAAGAACAGTTGAAGTTTCATTGCCTTGGAGGAGGTAATGAAGTGGGTAGATCTTGTCATATTTTAGAATACAAAGGTAAAGTGGTTATGCTTGATGCTGGTGTGCATCCTGCTTACACTGGATTGGAGTCATTGCCGTTTTATGACGATTTCGATTTATCTAAGGTTGACGTTTTATTAATTAGTCATTTTCATTTGGATCATGCAGCTTCATTACCATATGTTATGCAACACACAAATTTCACAGGTAGAGTTTTCATGACATATCCAACAAAAGCCATCTATAAATGGTTGTTAAATGATTTTGTTCGTGTTACTAATATTTCAGATAATCTAAATAATGGTTCAGGGGAGACTGCCAATAGTTATTTATATACCAATGAAGATTTACATGAATCATTTGACAAAATTGAAACTGTTGATTACCATTCAACTGTTGAGGTGGATGGTATAAAATTTACTGCATATCATGCGGGTCATGTTTTGGGGGCTGCAATGTTTTTTATTGAAATAGGAGGTCTTAAAATACTTTTTACTGGTGATTATTCACGTGAAGAAGATAGACATTTAAGTTCTGCAGAAGTTCCACATCAACGACCAGATCTATTAATCACTGAATCAACGTTTGGTACTGCAACACATACTCCAAGACTAGAACGTGAGAATAAATTGACAAAAATGATACATTCTACAATTCAGCAAGGTGGCAGATGCTTACTTCCTGTGTTTGCATTGGGTAGAGCACAAGAAATTTTATTAATTTTGGATGAATACTGGGACCAGCACAAAGATTTGCAAAAGTATCCAATTTATTACGCATCTGATTTAGCTAAAAAATGTATGGCGGTTTATCAAAGATATATTTATATGATGAATAATAGTATAAAAGTGAAAATGGCAGAAACTAATACAAATCCCTTTTTTTTCAAATATATTAAAAATATCTCACATATTGATAAAATGAACGATAAAAGACCTTGTGTCATGATTGCATCTCCTGGTATGTTACAGAGTGGGTTATCTAGAAGAGTGTTGGAGAAATGGAGTCCCGATCCAAGAAATTCAGTCATTCTAACAGGTTACTCAATTGATGGAACATTGGCTAAAAATTTGCTACGTGAACCAAATGAAATTCCATCTATGGAACCTGGTGTTATGATTCCAAGAAGGCTTGGTGTTGAAGAAATATCATTTGCTGCGCATGTTGATTTTGAACAAAATGCAGAATTTATTGATTTAGTCAACCCAAGGACAATTGTCTTAGTGCATGGTGAATCAAACCCAATGGGTAGATTAAAGTCCGCTTTACTATCAAAGTATCAAAAATTGAGATCTACGGAGGAAGAAATCAAAATATACAACCCTAAGAATAGTACAGTTTTATCATTAGAGTTTAAAGCTGAAAAAATTGCTAAAGTTGTAGGGCAATTAGCAACTTCACTGCCAGAAAATGGCGATCAACTAAGTGGTATCATAGTCCAAAAAAATTTTGACATAAATTTGATTAATGTTGAAGATATTAAAGAATTTACGTCTTTAACGACCACAACTATTACACAAAAACAATCATTGCGGTGTAACGCCAATAGAAGTATTTTGCATTGGCAATTTTCTCAAATGTTTGGACATGTCAAGATACTGAAAGATAATGAAAATATGTATGAATTTGAAATTATGGAATCTGTCAGAATTCTACATGATGATAAAAAATATATCACATCTGTTGAATGGGAATGTGGTATTATGGAAGATACAATTGCTGACTCTGCCATTGCAATTTTGTTAAGTTGTGATTCATTACCAGCAACAGTCAAACTTACATCCAATAGTTGTTCACATGATCATTCACATGATCATAACGAACCTTCTCAATCGGCAGAAGTGGAAAATAATACAAAGATTAAAAAGGAACCAACAGAAGTGGATATCACGATAAAGGTAGAGCCAGCTGTTACAACTAAAGATCTCGAACGCTCAATATCTTCACATATATTCACATCTACAAATGAAGCTATTTGTGAAGATTATTGTGATACTAAACCAGAAACTAAGCTGAAAAGAATTGCTGAAATTTTGCACACACAATTTGGTACGTCATTTGAGCATGATATTACTAAGAATTGTGGTATTATTAAAATTGGTAAGAATGAAGCAGTTATTGATTATTCAAATTTTTCAGTTGAATGTAAATCAGGAGCTTTAAAGGGAAGAATTGAAGGAATTTTATCACGTAGTTTAGACTTGGTTTCTCCATTGTGTTAGTGAATTCGACTCTCTTTAACTGTTTCGCTAAAATCTTTGTATATTATTATTATTATATAGATCAGTGGGAATTAATTGATTTTTTTTCTTCAACAAAGAGATTCGAAACAAAAAGCTGCTAATAAGAAATTGCTTGGAATATTTACGTGTAATAGTTTCGTAAAATAATTGGGGTATTAATAGTCATACTATATGAATAAAGCTAAAAAAATATCTCATATAATCTCAAAAAATTGGAGAAATAAAAAACGTGGAAGTAAGAACAAATAATAAATAAAATAAAAAAAAAAAAAAAATAACTTTTTGTTTTGCAAGGAGTGACAGATACTTATAAGATATTTAGTTGCTTGGTAAAGTGAAGGCATCAAATTGGAAAACGTGCTTGTCAACCCAATCACACCCTGTGTCACTGGTAGGACTTGGTGGGTCCAAAAATCCGTAATCATGATGTTCTGAAGTAAAACCTAAAACGCTTGCGGTATTTATGCTTTCTTCATTATTACTACTTTGACCTAAACTGTTGACAAGGTCATTAAATTCCATCATAAAGTTGTTATTCGTTTCAGTACCATTATTTTGCGGAATGTTACTGTTTATAGAAGAGCTCGAATTATTGGTATTATAAGTTGATGGTGTATTAGAATGTATTGGAGGGGATATTTGAGGAAATGAAAAACTATTCTGAGTTCCTTGTTGTGAATAGCTATTGGGTTGGGGTGAGCTATGATTTGAATATTGTTGTTGATTTGCTAAAAGCATATAATTTAAAACTGGTTGGGCAAATGATTTATGGTTATTAGTATCGTTACTGTTGTGTATGTTATTGTCAACACTGTGTGTATCCGTGTTTGTAGTATTAACTGAGTTACTCAAACCAATTCTATCAGATGAGGAATGGTTAATTGTACTTGACAAGCCAGTAGACGAAACATTATCATTTGATGGAGTGGGCTCAGATTCTGCTTGCAATGGTTGACTAGACATGTTTGCCAAATTAAATCCTAAGCCTAAAATACCTAATTGTACTTTTTTGTATAACTTTGGACTCACTTTTGCTAATGTTTCTGAGATGTGAGTGATTAACTTTGCAGATAAAGACCAGTGTTTTGAGATTTGTAAAATTGATCCAATTTCAAGTTTAATATATTCAGTATATGTATCCAATTCATCAGATGATATTTGTTTATTGGTTTCATCAATTGAATCAAGTACGTTTAAATTTGATTCCACCCAGGCATACGCACTCAAATGAACAAGACATGAAAATGCTAATGCACAAGCCAAAAATGGTGTTCTCTTACATGTATTTGCAGGATCGGAATCTAATAAAGTTTTCATTAAATAATTTGCTGAATCAATCGTCTTTCTAGTTTCAATTATCTTTCTCGAATCTGTTGAAACCTCAGAATCTTTTTTATTAATGGGAGTGCACGGATCATCGACTCCCTTTTCATCGGTACATCTGGGATGTTTTGAAACATCAGATCTCCATAGATATGAAAATGGTCTATGCGTAAAAATTCTTGCATAATTTAATAGCATGATTGCTTCAAATAGACCATCATTAACCATACCAAAGTTATTGATTAAATATGGCATTGAATAGGTATCAGGATTTGCTAATTTCATTTCCCAATTACCCAATGCAGCTCGCATATGATTTAGGTGTGGTAGTGCACCAGAATTAGATTGAATTGATATGTTTAAAGAAATTGCATCATTTACTAGCTTGCATGCCTCTGCTCTTGATTTAAAATCAAACGTCGTTAAAGGTATTGATTGTGGATAAAAAACCAAACATCTTTCAACAGCCAATCTAGATTTTGTGTGGCCTGAAGCAGTACCTGAAATTGAATCAAAGTAGTATAATTCCCAAAAAGTTTTTCTGATTGTTTCAATCAATACATTTCTATTTACCATTGAAACTCTTGAAGTATTGAACAATGAGTCAAAATTTTGGGAGCCAGCATCGGATGGAGTTTCCAAGCATGAAACATCATCACGTTCAGTTATATAACCATTGACATCTAAAAACATATTTGGAACATTATTTTCATCAATCAAGTTCAATTTCAATTCAAGTGCTAGAGAAATTGATGCATCTCTTAAAGTATTTGATAAATCATGTAATGAAGAAATATGTGAAATCATTGCTAATAACAAAAGTGATTGTAAAGATATAAAATCTTTACCTAATTGTCTAATATAACTAGTAATTGAAATAATCAAATAATTTATGGTCTCAATATCTCTTGCAAATTTGCTACTTGTTTGTCCTTCACCCATTATTTTCATACTTAATAGTAAATCAGATTTAAAGGGTATTGCATCAAAATATGCATGAATATCTTTTTTGTCCGGTAAAAATGGATGTGCGGTATGAAAGGATGTATAATATTGATTTATTATAGTTTCAACATTAAGATCGTTCAATAATGCTGGTGATATGTATGCGTCTCTGTGATTTGTAACCAGCTTTGAAGTATCAAAAATCATATTAATTGGATCTTCATCTTTTGAAGCATTAAAAATAGGATGATAGTTGATTTTGTTTTTCTTGGTGCCACCTTTACTTTTCTCAGACTTTATGCAGTCTGGTAGTTTATTAAAATTCTCAATATTCATACAAGCTTCTTTACAGTTTGGACTATCTGCTAATTCATCTACTCCATTTTTAACACATGGCAACATTTCTGATTTATGGTTTCGTACATTAGATTCTTTACTATTATTCTTATTCTGTGCTTTGTTGTTGGACGCTAAATTATTAATCTTGTCTTTCGAACTTACACCTTTTTTTCTTGATCCACCTCTATGACTCTTAACGTAAGTGCATGTCCTATCGTGTTTTCTACAACGTTCACAAACTGGTTCTTGACCACCACATTTCAGATGTCTGGATCTACATTCAAGACACGCTCTTGAGACATGTTTCGTAGATAATGATCGTACTTTCGATATTTGTGCTTTTGTCTCAAAAGGCATTATTTGAAAATGAGGGGGGTGGGTCTATTCAACTCTTGTTAAGTTAATGATAGTGGTGATATTTGAGATAATACAGAAAACCCTTTGATCCTTTTCTTGGATAGTTTATAAGCTTGAGGTAAAGTTAGAAGATTGTCTAAATCAAGCGTGCAAAGCAATCACATTTTCATGTTTAACCCAGATATTATTTTCTTTTGCTCTACCACTATTGGAACAGTTGAATTCTGAAGGAGCTGATTTGAGATTTCAAAAAAGTGGTCAGACCCCGTGGTTGTTTTCAAACCCCGTACAAAAACTTACGTCGATCGACTTATTTGAAAATGTTGCCATTTTCCAACATGAATTTAGAATTTTGTTTATCCTTTTGGAAATAAAAGTTGCCATTTTTTGTGGATTTTTTTTAATGACATGAAGATGGAAAAAAACGTGATTATAGATAATGGGCAATACAATTTTAAGTTTGGAACAGCAGATCAAGATGCACCTAATGTTGTGCCCAATTGTATGCTGCGTACTCAAGATAAAAGAATTCATTTAGGATCAAGTATTAGTACACAAGAATCAATGAAAGATTTATCACTCATCTCAGGTGGACTTTCAAATATAACATTTCAGCGACCTATAATTAATGGCCAATGCTATCAATGGAATTTGGAGCATCAGATTTGGAACAATGCGTTTGTTGATTCAAAAGTTGATTCCGGAAATGGCGATTTTTTAAAAGAATCAAATCTACTGTATATAGAGTCACCAATCACATTACCCAAATTTCAAAATATGGCTGATCAAATACTGTTTGAAGAATTTGAAATTACAAGTTTGGTTAGATCTTCTGCGCCTGCGTTAGCACCATGGCTTGATTCAATCGATCCTAAAACTGGTGAAGTTTTAGATTTTAGTAATACCAAAAATGGTGATGATTTGAATTACAAGAAATTTCAATTAGTGATAGATTCGGGTTTTGACTGCACTTGGGTGGTTCCTATAATTTATGGCATACCTTACTATAAGGCAATCAGAAAACTACCTATAGGTGGACGATTTCTTAATGGATACTTGAGGGAAATTGTTTCATTCAGACATTACAATATTGTTGAAGAACCTATACTAGTGGATGCAATTAAGAGACAAACAACTTATATAACATTGGATTTTAATGATACCTTAAAAAAATTAACAAGAATAAAAAAAGATTCAACTGAATTAATAAATTCTGATCTATCATTATCTTATATTTTACCCAATAATAAGACTGATTTCGTTGGATATCCAATACATGATAAATCTAAACTTTCAAAAGCAGAATTATTAAACATTCAGAAATCTCTAGAGAAAAAAAACTATAATGATGCCGGTGATGATGATGAGAATGATGATTACAATGATAACTATAGTAATTTTGGTGCTAATTTACAATCTATCTTACTTACAGACGAAAGATTCATGATTCCTGAACTTCTATTCCGTCCGCAACTTTCAGGTATATATAAAGCGGGTCTTATACAAACGATAAAATCTTCTTTGGATGCGGTACCTGAATTAATGCAGCCTTTATTAGTAAATAATATTGTTTGTATGGGAGGTACAGCAAATATACCCGGTTTTGCAAATAGAATTAAAAAAGATTTAGATTCAGAAATTTCTGATCAGACAGAAGCTAAGATCTTAGATACTAGTCACATTTGTAATGATTTAAGTTTATTACCTTGGTATGCTGGTAAATCCTTTTTTAAAAAAGGTGGATTTGAAAAAATTATGTTAACTAAGGATGATTATTATGAATTTGGGGCTGAATATGCCCAGGATAAATTTAGCTTTAGATTATGAGTATTTCTAAATGAATACGAACTAGATTTTTGTATTGAAATGGTAAAGTAAATAGATTAAGAATTTGTACATATAATCAAAAAATTGTAAGAAATATAAAGTGAATGTGGAAGTCAAAAAAATATAAAGGAGTGGAAACAACGTTGTAGAATAGTACTTATCATTCCCTTTAAATTATAGTAGTAATCCCATAAAGAAAAAACATGGATGATAAGATTGCGCCAATCCAAACAAAAAAGAAATGAAATAAAGGTGCATTTGAATATCGGAATAATAAAAAGCAAATGCTAAAACCAGTTAAACAGATGCTCAACACTAAACATGAAATTGCAAATATGGCGAGTGTAAGTAAACCAGATGTTAGCTCAGGTTTACCTAATTTGGTATCATTTGAAAAAATAGTTGATATAATAATTGAACCAATTGATGATGTTATCAAAGATAACATAATTAATGAAAGATATAAAAATGATAAACATTTATCATGATTTTCTTGTGATAGTAATAAAACTGCTTTTTGCCTATGGTTCTTTGTAATTGGGAACATTGCTTCAGAATCACTATCTGATTCTTCATCATCTTCATGATCGGCATTATAATCTTCACTGATCGCACCAAATGAATAATTTCTTGTATTTTTACGCAATAATGGTCTAGAACTTGTTGGTTGAGATTGCTTATTGTACTTAATACCAAATAAGGTATTGTTGAATGCATCACGCAAATCAAGAACGTAATTTACTAGCGATAATATCTTAAATGCTTGATCATGGGATAACCAGTTTAATCCCACACCATAGTTACCACCATCTGATTCAATATCATGAAGATCTGCATTAGACTCATTTTTCTCAAAAAATAAACTTGAAAACCAACTAATTAATCCCGAATGAGAATTTTGATTTTCATCAGTATACACATAGAAGCCACCTTCATCACCGCCGTAATCTGAACCATTATCAAATTCATTCCAGTAACCTGGTTTAGTTGGAACAGTATCATCTTTATTTAGTAATATACCATTTGGTGAATCGTTATCTTCTTTATTCTTTAACACACAGTTATCAAGATTTGAATTCTGACAACCTATATTTGCTTGAGATTTTGCTCTCATTTCAGGTAGAGTTCTAATATCTTTATCCAATGAAGTATGCCACGGTGCAATAAACAAAAGCATTTCGTCATCTTTTATTGAAACTTTCTTAAACTCATCAAGATATAAATAGATCAAATAATTGTTTAATGAGAAGTTTAGATTATCAACACGATAAACTAAATATGAGCTAATTAACTTTGCAATATTAGAAGGGAACTCAGTTTCAGGGATGTTAAAATTAATTTCAAGAATGGCATGAGGGAAAGTTTTCAACTCTACGTTTTCAGAACCATCAGTATTTGAATTATGAATTTTAATATCCCAATCTAACGAAATGTAAAAATCAATTTTATCATTTTTATCAAGATTGATATAACGTAACTTTTTAGATGAAACATTTGCTAGTGGTTTAACATGATTATCAATAACCCAATCAAAACTCAATCGTGTCATTTGTGTATTACCTTTTAATTTAGAGCATTCCCAGACCTTGTAAAGTTCTTCCTTTTTATGTGCATCTGAAACATTATTATCTAAATCATAAAATAATGAATCAACTAATGGTTTATTTAAAGTTGCAATTGAAAACTGTCTTAAACCACCAATTGGGGCTAATAAAATTGGATTGCTATCATTCAATAAGTTAATGTTTGAAACCAATATTTGAGAATATGGATTAGCTTTAAATGTATTCAGTACGTCAGATAGATCTTCTTCATTGATTTCAAAATCCAAGTTGTCTAAATTGGTAGTTTGCACAAACTTAAACTTATCTGGATTGTTCAACCAAATTGAAATTGTATCGGTTTCGGGACAAAATTCATCACTTTTGGTGGTAGATGTAATTGTGGTGGTTGTGTGTCTTGTTTGTACTGGTTCTTGAGCTTGTGAATCTTCTCTTAAGTTTAAACTTGATCTTGTATTCTTTAACTTTGTGGTATCTGTTGAAAATAATGAGTCATCAGTGACTAATTTGAACTCAGAGGATAATAAAAATTTAATTTCATCCAGATTGTCTTGGTGCACCCAATAGGTTAAACACCTAGGACCTTTACGTTTGGAAACAATATCAAAAGTCGTTGATCTTGGAAATACGTGGCTGTCAGTGTTTGGGTTTTGGTTTTTATTACCAGTATTATTCTTAGCAAAATAACTATTGGCAGTTAGTTGTAGAGAGTCTATAGTTGTTATTGAAGATTGGCGGTTTCTAATTGATGGATCTACACTTGTATTTGTGTTTGTACTATTGTTTAAAAATGTTCCTAAGAAATCATACAATAAAGTGGTTTCTAACGTTAAATCTTCAAGGTTTAGATGGGAGAAGGATTTTGGGTTTTCCACAAGACATTTTTCAGTTATTTTATCAATGAAGCTTTGTTTTTTAGAAAATGATGAATACTTTATAAATTTTTTCAATAGTTTTTTTATTGCGATTTTTTGTAATAACATGAACCGAGATAAGTCTTGTAACTCGTCGGTGATTGAATCCAATTCTTTGTGAAAAAGCAACAATTTTCTTTTTCTCATCCTCATAGTTAGAGCGTCAATTGAGTCGGTTGTATTATCATTTTTAATAAACAAGTTACACTGTCTCTTTAAAGATGATAGTCTTCTTGAAATTTCGCCGACTTTAGAGAAGACAAACAAAGAAACAAAATCAATCTGGTCTTTGAATTGTTTGAACAATTTCTTCAGCAGTTTCTTTTGATTATCATTCAAGGAAAACGCTGAATTATCGCTTGATGAAATATCATCGAAATCAGTGGTTGCATCTTTAATTGACGATTTCAGCAGATTGTAATCAATATTATAGTTTTTCCAACGAGATATCGATCTTGCGTCAAATTCGACACCAAACTTCATTGTGTTGTGATGTTGATAATGACAGAATAATAGGAATGTTGAAGCCTCAAAGTCTAAACCTAGTACAATAAAAAAAATAGAGTCACCAGTTAATGGGTGAAGTCATGCTAAAATCGGAAAAAAAAAGGGGAAAAAAATGGACTACCAAGAAACAGAAACATATTTTCTATAAGGAATAAGAATAAAAACGTGGGACCTCTAAAAAAAAAATTGGAAAATAACTGCGAAACAATAGGAAATGTTAAGCCTCGCCGATAAACTGAACATGATTAAAAGCTTAGAGGTTAAAAAACGAAAAGCTAATGAGACTATAAGCTCATTGACAAAGATTAAGGAAAAGATAAGAAGAAGATCAAAGAAGGTATGATGGCAAAAAACAGCAATATGTGCATGTCATCTGCACTTTAATTAATCGTATACTATACTGGTTTTAAAGATTGATTCATACATTCATTTAAATATATCCAAGCGCTGACTGTATCACTTCCTACATTATAATTAGCTTCATAACAACTCTAACACCATGTTTTGTACAAACGATGGTACCATAGCTTAGCAGCTAACTCGGGCTTTTCCGCTCTGATAATTTCCTTCAATTATTCAATGTTTTCAACCCGTTTACCTGCATCAAGGTCAATATCGACAATTTTGATAAAATATTGACTCGTTCTTCTTTTCCAAACTGAGTAGAAGATAAACATACCAAGTAAACAGAATATGTTCAAATTGATCTTGAAAAAATGAATAATATCAATTTTTATTTCATCCTTATTTGGGAACAAACCTGTAGATATTTCCAGTACTAAAATAGCACAATTTAAAATAACCCTTTCCCCCCCCCCTCTCTCTTCTTCCCATCATGATCCTAAAACTCCAGACATTGACTTGAATGACAATTCTTCACCTGTTCCACCTGGGTGCTTTAACACCGATCTAAATCTAACGTGAACTAAACAAATTGACATCCAGGTGAAAATTGATAATAATCCTGATAATGCCATCATCCATGAGAAAACTTCGCTTTGATGTGATGATGCAGCTAAAAAACCCAATAATCCAAATAATAATGATGTTAAAATACCGACTAATGGTCTCCCAGTTTTGTTTATATAACCGAAAATTTTAGGAATAAAACCTTGCTGTGCTAATATAGTGAATGTTCTCGATCTAGCAAAAACTGATGAATTAGCAACTGATGAAAGTGCAACTAGAATAACTGCATTCAGGACTGATGGAAAAACCTTAATACCCGCATTTCTAACAGCAATAACAAATGGGGATGCTTCGGCTCCTTCTTCATTGCCAACTAACCTAACATCATTATATGGAACCAACAAACCAATAATTGTTAACGAAACCATATAAAAAATGGTAATTCTCCAAAATACTTGCTTTGTAGCTTTAGGTAATGTTTTTCTTGGATTAGTAGTTTCAGCTGTTGTTAATCCAACTAATTCAGTACCCGAAAATGAAAATGCAGCTGTAACGAAAACAGAACAGAATCCATTGAAACCATTATTAAAAACACCAGGTGTATTCCAAAACTTTCCACCAATATAACTAGCCTTTGAACCAGCGGCACCAACATTAATGATAATACCTAAAATACAGAATGCAACGACAGCAATGATTTTAATAACTTAAAAGGTGAATTCAACTTCTGCAAATCCTTTCACGCCGAATAGATTAACAACAGCGATTTATGAAAAAAAGAAAGCAACCCAAATAGCAGGATGCACTTCATCAGTCCAATATTTCAAGGTCATTCCACATGCAACTAATTCTAATGGTGATGCAATTAACCATTGTAATAAATAGTTTCAGGACATGCAAAAACTCCAACATGGTGATAAAAATTTAGAATTTAAACTCAAAAAGGAACCACCTATTGGATAAGTAATTGACAATTCACCTAACGCTTGAATAATTGTAAAAATCATGGTACTGAAAAAAAATAACAAATTAATAGTGATGCTGGACCACCAAAACCTAATTCAACATCTGAACCAACAAATAAACCGGTACCAATAGAACCATCAATAGCAATTATTTGAATATGACGGTTCTTTAAATTTCTTCTCGTTGTATCATCTGTTGCCATACCATTTTCCACATTAACCTTAATATCATCATTATTAGTAAGTGAATTGATGTCTTGTCTTTTAAAACCATCAATAATTTGAGTCCAATAAGTTGGTTTGTTTGTTGAAATTTCAGAAGATGATATTGCAATATTGTTGGTTAATGAATCATTATCTACTTGTATATCTTCTGTAATATTCTCATCCTTGGTGAATGAAGATGAGGACTGATCAGAAGTTTCAAAATAAGGCATTATTAATAAACTTAAGTAGAAAGGCTTTAATAATAAAATGTTTATTGTTTGTAAAAGTGGCCCTTGTAAATCAAGTATATATGTAGACCAACGAATTGTAGGAGAATTGATATTAAGATAAGAATAAAAAAAAGAAAAAGGAAACACAAAGAACAATATGACAAACAGTTCCTCGAAGTTAAGAAACAAAAGTCTTCTTTTATACCCGTAATTACTTTAATTGGTAAACGTAAAAGAACAATATCTAGTACATGCAGAAACCAGAACACACCTCAAGATTACCCCTAGAAAACAGCAAAGTGATATAAAAAAAATTGCCTATCGCGGTATATCAGTTACTGCACTCGGTATGTTTTTATTGGGTATTGGGTATATATGTGTTCATAATTGTGTGTAAAACCTATCGATATTCTGCATTTTACAAAATACACTATAAAAAATCATAAAAAAAATTGGAATTTTTTTACACTTAGAGTTCCATTTTTTGCAGAATGCGACGGATATAAAAATTTTAACTTTTACCTTTCAGCAATGAAAGTGAAATGGTTTATGCTTATTGAATAGTATTTATAGTACTTGTGAAGGGCAAAAAAATCATATTGAATTAGCAGTGAATAACTTAAAGAGAATTAAATAAAGTAGATTGCATGAAAAAAAAAAGAGCAGAAAAGGATATAAAGCAACCTATCCTTTTAATAATGTCAAAAAGCAAGTTCCCTACTACGCCACACCTAAATAGAAAATACATGTGGGTGGCTCTGTTCATGCGCCACAATTAGTTTTCATGCATAGAGCTTATAATTTGAATAATGAAGTTGCTCCGGCTACTACTTTGAAGTCAAATAAATAGCTATTACAAATTTAAATTTAATTCAGTAAATAGTACAATTTGTAGTATTAAATAATTTAATATGGCAAAAATTATATATTAGTAAGAAAAGATGTATTTGAATACTTGAAAACTCGGTCCATAAAGACATGAAATTAAACCTGTTCTACAATCAAAGGTATTTTTGATAATCTTTCTTAATGAAAAAGAGGTTTACTTTTAAAAATGACTATCCAACAATGATGTGTCACTATAGAGCATGAAAGAAGGATTTGAGCGAAACCGTGTGTTTTGCAACTCAGAAATGTGATATATCACTGTGTCATATCGAACTCAAAGCAAGCTATTGATGGTTCAGATAGTTTTAAAGAGTACTTGTATCGTTTTTAATATTCTTGTACAATCGATAGCCGATTGAGTACTAATGGTTCTACATCAATATCATAGGCCAAATTCCAAACAAACTAACGAATTAGAAAGGCTAAAAAACCTACTTTCAAATTTGAAAACTGAAGACGAACGAGTACAAAAAAATTTAGCATCTTTAAATTCAGTTCCTTTAAAATTGTTAGAAGAAAACAACTCAACATTAAGTAAAAAGCTAAATATATTTAGTAGTAACAGTAATAATGGAATAGTGAACACATTATTAGATATCACAAAGATGCCAGTTACTAATTTAGTTAAAATTATCAAGACACAAGTGCATGTTGACGTACATTCATTTTGTAATGATGAGGAAAGTATCTATGAAGATGAAAATGCAGCTACAAAAACACTTTATAGATCTGACTCATTTGATGATCCAATTGATGAATTGTTTGGTAGTAGTTTGGGTTCTACCAATAAAACACAATCAGAAGAGTCGATTAGCTCGCTTCATGGGTTTAATCTTGAAGATTTTACAGATACGTTTAATTTGGATGATGAAAATAATCTTGAAAATAGTGCTGAACGGTATGCTAATAAAACTGATACTAGGGAGAGAAAAAACAATAAATCGATGAATTGCCAATCTAAACTTAAACTGAAAGGTTATGAAGAGAATGTAGGCCAGGACGAATCAAACAGGTTTCCATCGGTTAATAGCACAAATAGTATTGCTTTTGACGATGTACTGATGGCTGATATCTTAGGAGAACTAGACGTTGAACTGGAAGATTTAGAAACATCGAGTCAAAAAAGCATATCATCAAACAAGATCGATATGAATGATTCATTCAACTCTCTTGATATGAATGAGAAAAAAATAGCACAGGCAGTAATAATCAGACTAAAAAAACAATTAGAGCCGACACTTTTAAAATTAGAAAAAAACTCGGAAAAATATGAAGTGATGAAAAACTTGTATCGTTTACCAAGCATTTCAAACTTAGATGAAGTTATACGAGATAAATATGCTCATAGAGGTAAAAAGTTCAATCTTGAATTTCATAAGGATGTAATTGACGGTATGATTGATGAAGAAATTATTCAAAGTAGAAAAAGAATACATAGCTCTGTACCTTTATTGAGTGCTGATGATCAAATCAAATTAAATTTTAATAAATTTAGGTTACTCAACACAATAACTGAAGAAAAAAGTTTTGAAGCTATTAGTAATGATATAAAAAAAAACAATTTGTTATGTGAAAGTTATAACTACAACAAGTCTAAGGATACTCGCAAAATAAATGATTTGGAAACCAACGAACTAATAGTAATGCTGAAATTGATCAGAGATGGTATTATCAAAGATTTTAATAAGGTTAAACTTATGGTTTCTTTATTTGAAGTTGAGAAGAAAAATGAAACTATTAATAAATTAAATAATACAGAACTAAAATGTTCAATTCTACGTGAGCTTGGTAGAAGGAAAGTCATGAAAACATAATTATGCAATAGCCGTATGATCTACCTTGAATGACAGTTAGTTTGTCTATATCTCACTTGGTTACAGTGTGTATCTGAAAAAGTAATTAAAAAACATATAAGAGTTCGTAGTTTAAAATGCAAATCCAGACTTAATGTGTGTATAGCTTTTATGTGTTGTTAGCTATAATTTACAGATTTTTTAAGATATAACAATTATACAACTAATTAATTTAATCATCCTTTTTTTGTTTCTTCTTTTCTGGTTCATCGTCCTTATCACTTTGAACATCAGAATCATATTCTTCATCAATCTCAGAATCATCATCGCTTCCACCATCACTATTGAAATCTTCATCTGGCGATTCATCATCAGCAGAACCTAAATCTGCTTCACCATCTGAATCAACCATTGCATTAGCCAACATTTCTTGAGCAATCTTTTCATCATTTCTAACTTTCAAATTCTTTGATCTAAAGAAAGATTCTAATAATGGTTGTTCAGCTCTATCAATATTACCAAAATTATGTGTTTGACCGCCATTGATTGTACTGATTTCCATATCAAAAGTTTTTTGTGCTGAACCTTGACCAACTCTTGAAAATGTTATAATGCCAACTTCTGAATATGGGATTAACACTGTTGGTTTTGTTAAAAATAAGGCGCATTTATCCAAAGCATATAAATGGCCTTCGTTTGCCTTTAGTGAACAAGAAATACCTGGTAATCCGTCCTTTGATTGATATGATCCCGGGGTAACAACTCTACGTTCCGTAAAACCTTTGAATAAGTTTGATAAAACCAGATAACTAGTTGAACTGTAAACCTTATTTATTCTACCCTTATATTTTTCATTATACTCATCATCATCAATGTTTAGTTCAACTTCAATTTCTTCTTGTTCATCGAATTGTAAAGTTAAAAATGAATATTTAGTTTGACCTTGCCTTAAGGGAGGATTAACTTGTAAAATAAGTAAATGATGCATACCATCAAGTTTTGGTAACGAGAAAATTCTTTGAATTTGCGTATATTGCAATTTATAATCGTAAGTTTTACCTCTTAAGCGTAAGAAATTCTCATACATGTCAATATCATAACGACCTCTTGGGGTAAGAAATAACGCTTCGGCAAATGAAACAATAACTTTACCGACAACTTGAGTAATGTCAGCTTTAGCTTTAAGTTCATCAACAAAAATTTCAGCTTTTGACACAACCTTCTTTTTTGAACTAGATTCATTTTCATCACTCTCCTTCTTACCTTCTTGGTTATCAACATCCATTGCATCTGGATCGGTAGTTCCATCCGCATCTTCGTCATTAGCTTCAGCATTACCGGGAATGAAAAACTTAATTTCAACCAATTCATCACCTGTTCTTTCAGTGGTTTGGTTTTCGTGTATTAAGTCCAATTCAACAGAAACTTCATTCCTACCACTTAAGTTAGTATTTAAGATTTCAGAATATGGTATTTCGTAGGCTGGTTTATTAGCAACATTGAAAATTAACTCGTTTCTGGCCATTTGAATCTTACCCCAATTCCAACCTCTCAAAGAATGTTCTTTGATTTCCAATTGAATTGAAAAATTTTTAGAAAGTTCATGTTTCAAACCAACATTATCACGTTCATCAAAACCATCAAAAATAAGAACTCCTTTATTCTTAGTATCAATTCTTAATTCATAACCTCTAGATCCTCTAGACCAATAGCAACTTGATAGTTCATCACTTGGTAAAAGAAAAGGTGTTGATTTAACAGTTGAACCGGGAGTGGATTGAGCTTTCCAACCTAAACCAGAAGCAGCAATTCTCATTCTACCAGGAAGCTTGGACTGGTTGAGATATATTCTCTCGTATTCAGAGGACATGGTTGTGTGTGAGTGACTTTATGATACAGAAAAGACTGGTTTGTTACGTGTGTGCTTTTTGTTTCACTAGAAAACTGACAGAATCATGAGCGATTCTCAGCAAATCTCGTCTGCAATTCTGTTTCCGTGTCAGAAGTATGAGCGATTCTCAGCAAGTCTCCTCAACGAATCCGTTTCTGACCATTTGAAATTACTGGACACCTGTATACATTGTAGTTTACTGTATAGTTGTATTATTTAACATTGTGTTATCATGATCTAGAACATGCAGGACGTGTACCAATTCAGCAAGAATCCCTTTGAGAAACGCTGGCCTCTATAGTGCGAAATAGAATTAAATCTGACAAAAACACGTTCAATATTCATGAAAACGCCAAAACGCCAAAAATAAGATGAAACCAAAAACCGCCGATCGACCTGAAAACACTACATCTGTACACCAACATATCAATGTCTTGGTTTTTGCCACCCTCCTATTTTCTCGTCGAGACGATTTCTTCATGTTTTGTTGTTAAGAAGGTTGTCCACTCGCAGGAAGGAATACTACGTGGTCTTTTGCTCTACAAATACACTCACATCCATACACATTATGTCTGCCGAAGGTGAAGAAGAATTACTTGACTATTCAGATTCTGAAGAAATCCAACAACAACAAGCTGTCGTTGATGCCGACGCTGAAAAAACCGACGAAGCGGACAAGAAAGGCTCGTATGTTGGTATCCACACAACTGGTTTCAGAGATTTCCTTTTAAAGCCAGAATTGGTTAGAGCTATTGGTGATTGTGGTTTTGAACATCCTTCTGAGGGTATGTATCTGTTTTCCTCCACATAGTCATATATGTTTGGCACTTTTGAATTCTTCCCTCTTACAATCTATTTATTTTATCAACTTTATCACCTTATCATTTGATTCCCAGTTCATGTTTGGTTATTTACGAGATATTTAACCATACAAGTACTATATCTTTTATGTATAATGTGGTTCATTATGCTATGACCTTCCATTTCAAATATACATTATCACATGAATACATAGTATGGAAGAATTGATTGTCTCCACCATTATGATCAATGTTTATTACATTAACAAATAACTAACACTATCTTTTTTTTTCCTTTCTCACAGTCCAACAATCATGTATTCCTCAATCTATTTTAGGTAATGACGTTTTATGCCAAGCAAAATCTGGTTTAGGTAAGACAGCAGTTTTTGTTTTATCTACATTACAACAATTAGATCCAACTCCAGGTGAAATTTCAACTGTTGTTATCTGTCATACTAGAGAATTGGCATATCAAATTAAAAATGAATATACCAGATTTTCTAAGTATATGCCTGATGTTAGAACTGAAGTCTTCTATGGTGGTATCCCAATTAAAAAGGACATTGAAATTTTGAAAAACAAAGAAACATGTCCACATATTGTTGTTGGTACTCCAGGTAGATTAAATGCTTTAGTTAGAGATAAATTTATTGATTTAAAGCATATTAAGAATTTTGTTATCGATGAATGTGATAATGTTTTAGAAAATATTGGCATGAGAAGAGATGTTCAAGAAATTTTCAGAGCAACTCCATTCCAAAAGCAAGTTATGATGTTTTCGGCAACTTTGTCTAATGAGATGAGACCAATCTGTAAGAAATTCATGAAGAATCCATTAGAAATTTATGTTGATAATGAAAAGAAATTAACTTTACATGGTTTACAACAATACTTTATTAAACTAACTGAAGAAAAGAAAAATGTTAAGTTAGCTGAATTGCTAGATTCATTAGAATTTAACCAAGTTATTATCTTTGTTAAATCTACCAAGAGAGCAACTGCATTAAATCAATTATTGGTTGATTCTAATTTCCCGTCAATTGTTGTCCATTCAGCAATTCCTCAAGAAGAAAGAATCCAAAGATACAAATTATTCAAAGAATATAACAAGCGTATCTGTGTTTCAACTGATGTTTTCGGTAGAGGTATTGATATTGAAAGGATCAATTTAGCCATCAATTATGATATGCCAAGTGAAGCAGATCAATATTTACATAGAGTGGGTAGAGCTGGTAGATTTGGTACTAAAGGTTTAGCTGTGTCATTTATTTCTAATGAAAAAGATCAAGAAATTCTCGACAACATCCAAGACAGATTTGATGTCAAAATTCAAGAATTCCCAGAAGAAGGTGTTGATTCTTCTACATACATGAACACCTAGATGTTTACTACAAATAATGTATTACTTGTGTATTTATTGTATATTTTCAAAAGCAATTGTTAAAGAGCATTGGCCGAAAGATCATCATCAACCATGATACTTACGCGTCAAACTACCAAGAAAACTCACGCGTTTTTTTCAAAATTTGCCGTTGTGCTCCACTCTGACCCTGCGCTCACCTATTCTCACCTATTTTCAGTGCTCACCTTATAAATGGACCCATATCTGCTCCTTTAAAACGGTGTCATATAGTTCTTTTTTTCCTGATTCTTCTCTTTTTCCCCTCTCCTTCTTCATTTTCCTTATCTATCTATACTTAATCAACCGAAATGTCCAACAAAGAAACACCTTCCAAGGCTACTGCAAATGCCCTTTCCTCTTTAGATCTATCTACTGCTTCTAAAAAAGACTTAACTTCTGATATTGTTGCTGCTGGAGATGCAAAGGCGAGCGATACTGGTTCACCTGCTGTTGTCAAAAAGGAAATACTGAGTGAACATCAAAAGTTCTTAGCTCAACATAAAGTTCATAGACACAAGTTGAAGGAATTAGAAAAGGATGAACCCCTTTTAGTTGAAAATAAAAGAAGATTTGTTCTCTTTCCAATTAAGTATCATGAAATTTGGCAAATGTACAAAAAGGCTGAAGCTTCTTTCTGGACTGCTGAAGAAATTGATCTATCCAAAGATTTACATGATTGGAATAACAGATTAAATGAAAATGAAAAATTCTTCATTTCAAGAGTTTTGGCTTTTTTTGCTGCTTCTGACGGTATAGTTAATGAAAATTTAGTTGAAAATTTTTCTGCTGAAGTCCAAATACCTGAAGCAAAATGTTTTTATGGTTTCCAAATTATGATGGAAAATATCCACTCTGAAACTTATTCTTTATTGATTGATACATATGTTAAAGATCCAAAGGAAAGTGATTTTCTTTTTAATGCTATTGAACATATTCCATGTATTAAGGAAAAGGCAGAGTGGGCCTTAAGATGGATTTCTGATAAAGATGCTTTATTTGGTGAAAGATTAGTTGCATTTGCAGCTGTTGAAGGTATCTTCTTCTCTGGTTCATTTGCTTCTATCTTCTGGTTAAAGAAAAGAGGTTTAATGCCAGGTCTTACATTTTCTAATGAATTGATTTGTAGAGATGAAGGTTTACATACTGATTTTGCGTGTTTATTATTTTCTCACTTGAATCATACACCAGATCCAAAAATTGTTTCAAAGATTATCGAAGAAGCTGTTGAAATCGAAAAGAGATATTTTACTGATGCATTACCTGTTAAATTATTAGGTATGAACAGAGATTTAATGTGTCAATACGTTGAATTTTGTGCTGATAGATTATTAATTGCTTTAGGTTGTGACAAGGTCTGGGGTGTTACTAATCCGTTTGATTTTATGGAGAATATTTCTCTTGCTGGTAAGACCAATTTCTTTGAAAAAAGAGTTTCTGATTACCAAAAGGCTGGTGTTATGGCAAAAAGTTCAAAGGAAGAAGCAAATCCAGAAGGAGGATTTGCTTTTGATGACGATTTCTAATCCTCTGAGTCAATTCACTATCTATATTTAGTTGCTTTTTCTTTTTAATTTGGATTGATTCTAACGGATGATCAATCAATCACATTTTGACTTTTATTTTTACTATTTTGCATTTCATTTATTTTTAATATTATCCTCACCTTATTACCTCTATCCTCCTTTATATTTTTTATTAATTGTGCCACTAATGCACTGTGTATATTATCTGAATACAATTATGTCTATTGTCATTGGTGAATCACCTTATATTAATAATGACCAATCAGATTAATTGTGAAATAACCTACCCAAAACGGTAATTGTGGAATGTTTAACTTTTGCGCAACGTCATTTTCTGAGAAATACGAAATTTTTCATTTTTTACAATTTTTTTCATATTTTTTTCCTTTTTCACACTTTCTTTTTATTTTTCTTCATTTTTTTCAAAGTTTCCCAATTTTTCAAATTTTCAGATTCTCAAATTTCCCATTCCACAATTCACTCTGCCCAAATAGATCCTGCACTAATCCTATTTTCACTGAGAATTATTGATTTACTTCATTTTGATTTAAATTTTTTAGAATATTTTATTTATCCTAAGTTCGTTTATTTGATTTTTAATTCCTATTACCTTTATTTTTAATTCGAAATACAGTTTTTTTTAAGATTCCTACAAACCCATCTTAATGAGTGACTTTAAAGATTCAACCATCACTAGTACATCAACAACCACAACTAAAGAAAACATGATGAATCGTCGTACTTATAAAGAAGCGATCAATGCATTAAATACTTTGCAATCCAATTTTGCAACTATTGATGCAGTTAGAAAATCCGGCTTAAATAGAAATTCAATGTTAATGCCTGAAATGATTGAATGGGTTAGAAGAATTGGTTATAAACCTAATGATTTTAATAAACTAAATGTTATTCATGTTACTGGTACAAAGGGTAAAGGTTCTACATGTGCCTTCATACAAAGTATTATCAATCAATATAGAATACCCATTCTGTTGAATAATAGTAACGAAGACCATATCAATACCTCGAATAATTACAACAATAGTCGATCGATGTCAACTAATTCGGAAAATCATTCGGTAAATTCAATTGAATTATCCAAAATCACTAAGATCGGTTTATATACTTCACCTCATCTAAAGACTGTACGTGAAAGAATCATGATTAATGGTAAACCGATAAGTGAGGAATTATTCACAAAATATTTCTTTGAAATTTGGAATCGTTTAGACAACTCCAAATCTGATTTAAATGTCTTTCCTCATATGGGTGATGGTATAAAACCTGCATATTTTCGTTATTTAACTTTATTGTCGTTCCATGCTTTCATAAGTGAAGGTGTTGATACTGCAATTTACGAAGTTGGTGTTGGCGGTGAATATGACTCAACTAATGTTTTTGAAAAACCAACTGCCTGTGGTATTTCTGCTTTGGGTATTGATCATACCATTATGTTAGGTAATACAATTGAAGAAATTGCTTGGAATAAATCAGGTATTTTCAAAAAAAATGCAGCTTGTTTTACTGTTAATCAACCAAAATCCGCTTTAAAAGTCATTCAAGATCGTGCAGTTGAAAAAAATGTTGGTAGTTTTCAAGTAGTTAATGAAAGGTCAGATTTAAATGAGATTAAATTGGGCCTAAATGGTGATTTCCAAAAGGAAAATGCTTCCTTGGCAGTTGCTTTGTGTGCTGCGCATTTAACAAAATTAGGTTATAGAATTAATATCGATACATTACCTGATGAATTTGTATACGGTTTAGAAAATGCAAAATGGCCAGGTAGATGCCAAATAATTGAAGATCCAACTCGTAAATCTGATTTGACTTGGTTTGTTGATGGTGCGCATACTGAAGATAGTGTCAGAAATGGTGCAAAATGGTTCACACAAGCAACAAATAAATCAAATAAAAAAGTATTGTTGTTCAATCAGCAAACTAGAGAACCAGAAATTTTGCTTAAAACTTTATTTAAGCAATTAGAAAGTTCAAATTTGAAATTTGATCATGTCATATTTACAACAAATGTTACCTGGTCAACCGGTGATTACTCAGATGATTTGGTTTCAATGAATACTGATAATTCTGCAGTTGCTTCATTAAATGTTCAAACTCAAATGGCTGAAATTTATAATAAATTAGATAAAAAGGCACGTAAACATCTCTTCCATGATATTGAAACAAGTGTGAATTTTATTAGAACACTGGAAGGTCCATTAGATGTTTTTGTCTGTGGTTCATTGCATTTAGTTGGCGGTTTCTTAGTTGTTCTGGATGGCAAATCATAATCACTACTACTACTACTTCTACTACTATCCTATTCATTATATTAAGGAATTTTGCCATATCTTCTCTCTTTTATTATTCACTCCCTATAAACTTATGTTTCTCATTTTTACACGTTTTTACTAGTATTTTCATTGTATTTTCTAGTGTAGTATTTATATTCAAAAAACCATAATAAAGAAAATGACAGGATGTATTTTTCAAATTAGGGAATTTTTTACTGCGCTCTAACATGAATTTTTAGCATTTTTAATGAGAATCAGTAAATTTTCTTGATGCAAAGAAATCTGAGTACTAAATTTTATATTACTATTCTTCGAGTGCCTGATTGAACGTTTAGTATTTCTAAATTTATTTGAAAGTATCGAATTGTTCAGAAAAGAACTTGTGAGATAACACTATGAGAAGTATAATTGATGAACGAGCTGCATACACAAAAGTATGTTTCATTTTTTAAGAATCGATGACTTACAATGATCAAAATACTAACTATCTGCATAACTTACAACATTTGTTAACACTAGAGAACACAAGACTATGTGGATCTTATGAAAAAATTTTCAGCACCAGAATTAACTACTGTAGGAAATTACAAACTAATATCAGAAATTGGATCAGGTGCATTTGGTAAAGTTTACCTTGGATATCATTCAATGTTGCGGTGTAAAGTGTGTTTGAAAAAGGGAAATAGATCAGTATCTTCGGAATCTAATTTTAATGATAATTTGATGAGAGAATTTTATTATTTGAAAGAATTTAGATATCACCCACATATTACCAAACTTTATGAAATTATATTCACTGAATCATCAGTTTATATGATTTTAGAATATTATCCGTCAGGAGATTTATTTGAATATGTAACAAAAAATGGTAATTTATCTGTTGATGAAACTTTAAGAATATTCACTCAAATCTTAGGCGCAGTCTGTTATCTACATAAAAATGGATGTTGCCATAGAGATTTAAAATTAGAGAATGTTTTACTTGATAAAAAGATGAATGTTAAATTATCAGATTTTGGATTCACAAGAGAATTACCATTTATTCAACATGGTGCAAAATCATTATTATCTGAATACTGTGGTACCGGTGCATATATGGCACCAGAGATTGTGAAAAGGACGCCATATTCAGGAATAAAAATAGATATTTGGGCATTAGGTGTTATTTTATATACTATGTTAACTGGAGAAATGCCATTTGATGATTCCTTGTCTCCAAAAGATTTAGAATATGCAATTGTTCATAATAAACCAAGATTTCTTGAAAATATTGAAAATATAGATACCAATTCGATCGATTTATTACAACAAATTAAAACTTTATTAAATAAAATGCTTACAAAGAATCCTGAAAATAGAATTAATTCAATTGAAGATGTACTTAAATTGCCATTATTTCAGACATACGGTGGTGAAAAACAAATTGAAATTATCAATAAATTAATTTTTGATTCTTCCCATACTAAAGATAGTTGGTTTGACTTAACAACTTCAGAAAAGGGGGTGTTTAAAAAATTAGTTGCTGCTGGAGTGGATCAAGAAATTTTAAGGAGATCCATTCAAGAAGAAACCTTAGACTCTGTGTATGGTATGTGGTCATTATTGAACAATCAAGTAAAAAAAAAAGGTAAAAAGTCAAAACGTAAGAGTGTTTTGAAATTAACCAGATCTAGATCTCTACTTGGTAGTTCAGCAAGACAAGCGTTTAGTTCCTCTCCATTACAATCAGATTCAAATAATGGTGGTGTATTTTTACCAAGAGCAGGAACGTCTAAAAAACTAACAAATAGTAATTCAATAAGTTCTGAAGTTAGTGAGTTGATGAAAAGATCAGGATCAATAACAAAATCTAAACTATTGGGGGCTGGAAATTCATCAACAAAGCTTAATAAAATTGTTGAAAATACAGTAAATAGCAATGGAGAATTGCCTAATGATCAAATGAGCTTACTGTCCAAAAGTACACAAAAATCTTCCTCTAATTCATTTAAATTAGACAATAATAAACACAAAAAACATCATTTTTCTTTATTCGGGATGTTCAAGTCAAAAATTAATCACAAAAAAGATGGGCCGGTGAACGATTCACAGTCGATCAATACAAGCAGAAGATGCAATAGTGACAATTCAGGTCCAATAATATCATCAAGTAATAAAGCGTCCATACAGTCGCATACGGCAATAACCAATAGGCCAACTACTACTATACCTATTACGGTGAGTTACTCTAATACTTCAGATGAAGAAAATATGCTAATGACGCCAGACCAAACCAAAATGAAAAGAACAAATCCAACAAGGCCAGTATCTAGTTTTTCAATTCAAACTTCGGCATCTGAAACATCGCAAGGTTCGGGTTATATTACTGGATACTCAACAGATCTGAATGTAATGAATCAGTCAAGTAGTAGCCATGCACATCCAGCAACAGTAAGTAGTATGCATAATAACACAAACACAAATCTGCATAATAACACAAACGATTCGACAACAAACATGAACAGTGGGAATAGCTTTACAAACAGTAACTTTGTTAATAATCAATTTATGAACTCACCTCAAACATCTTCAACCAGGCCTAAGTTTTCGAGAGGTATAAGTGATTGGTCGGTCAATATGTCTCAGCCGGAATCGCCTAATTCATCATTCGTTGCGTTATCAAGAACAAATTCTTTCGACTCATTATCTAGATCTGTTTCTGCCACAAAGAAAGGTAAAAGAAATGTTAGAGATAAATATAATTCAATTAGACGTGGTAGAAGATCACCTTTAAACTCTAAAATGAACGCTAAATGGGGGTTTGACAATATATCTGTGACGAAGCATAAACCATTATTCACTAAAGAACAACAAGAAAACCAAATAATTGAGGAAGAAACAAGTGACCAAGAAGATGATGACGATATGGATCTTGAGGAAGATGAAGATGAAGATGATTATCATGTAAATGATTTTATAAATAAGTCTGGTGATAATTTTAACAAGTTGCGGCTAAATAAACATGATACACCAATTGGATCAGGTAGATTATATATGAGAAAAAAGTCAATGAAATTTCCTACTTTACCAGTAACAAAAGAAAATGATCAAGATTTAGAAGAGTTTGAAGATGAGGCAGATGTTGAAGAAGACAATCACGACTTCTATGATGTTACTACGCAGTTATCTGATCGGGGTATGGATACCAGTAGTACACTGAGTAAAAAACAACGTTCTCATAATGCAGAGAGTAAAGGAAGTAATTTGGGTATCAACAACGGGGTCGGCAATCTTACAATATCTTCTTCTTCCAATGTGCCTGATAAAAACAGGGATGACTCTTTACAAGCTTCTCCCATCGAATCAGGTCGTTCATTAGGGATCTTTTCACCAACACCACAGCGAAAAAACGGAAAGCTGCAAGTGAAAAATGAAAAATGATAAACAAATGTCGGTCATCTCGGAGTACCATTCGCTTAGCTCGGCATCCTTACCGTTTTTCGGTTGGCAGCGGTAAAAAAATATACCTCCCTATCTAGTTTGGCTACCCCTATTTGAATTCTTTATAAAATAGCTGATATTCCACAACCTTTGAGGCGAAACATAATCTATATATATAGGTTTAACAGTGTAGCAGTGTAGAATATTAGCATAATAATCAACAATGTTACAATCAACCACCACTGAATCAATCATTCCAAAAGAAATCAAGCCACTTTCAAAAAAACAAACCGTTTTTGAAAATGATAAAATTGATATCTACAACTCACCACAAATTACGATTTCTGAGTATATCTTTCATCGAATTTTACAATTAGGGGTTAAGTCTATATTTGGTGTTCCCGGTGATTTTAATTTAAAATTCTTAGAACACATTTATGATGTTCCTGGACTTAATTGGATTGGATGTTGTAATGAGCTAAATGCCTCCTATGCAGCAGATGCATATGCAAAAGCAAGTAAAAAACTCGGAATTTTACTAACAACATTTGGTGTTGGTGAATTGAGTGCACTTAATGGTATTGCGGGTGCATACACTGAGTTTGCCCCACTATTACATATTGTTGGTACAAGTGCATTGAAATTCAAAAGAGATCCAAAGACAATTAATTTACATCATCTTGCTGGTAATCTGAAAACTTGGAAAAAAGGTGATCATTATAAGTATGAAAGAATTGCAAGTGAGTTTAGTATTGACAGTGCATCAATTGAAGATGATGCTGATGAAGCCTGTGCTATGATTGATAGAGTTATACTTAACATTTGGAGGAATAGCAGACCTGGTTATATATTTTTACCATGCGACTTATCTGAAATGAAAGTTGACATGAAAAGATTAGATGTACCAATTAAATTGGCATATGACTTCAATTATTCAATTTCAAAGATTAATAAAAGTGTGAATAAAATTTTAGATAAAATATACACTTCAAAAAACATTTCAATTATTGTTGATGAGTTCATTAGAAAATTTAGAATGGAAGATGAACTCTTTAAGCTACTAAAAAAGTTTGACAATAAAGTAAATATTTTTTCAAGTGTTTATGCACAAGGTTTAGTTGGTGAAGATCAACCTAGATTTGTCGGAACATATTTTGGAAAACATGAGAAGCCAATTGCAGAATTAATTGAACAATCAGATTTGATTTTACATATTGGTAAATTTGATAATGAAGTTAATAATGGTATGTTTACCTTCAACATTGATAAGAAAAACTTAATAAATTTCAGTGCACAGTATACCGAAATTGGAGGGGAGTTTGATGATACACTTACAATGATGGAAATTTTACCTGTACTTGTATCAAAATTACAAACAAACCGAATTTTAGAATCTGCAAAGTATGAGAAGCCTCTGAAATACTATGAAACTAATGTGAATGAATCATCCAATCTACTTGAGGAAATCGATATAATTAAAACTCTCAATAAAAATATTAGGAAAAATGATATCGTTATTGTTGAAACATGTTCATTCCTTTTTGCTGTCCCGGACATCAGACTCAAGACAAACTCTAGGTTTATTTTGGGCTGTTATTGGGCATCAATTGGTTATGCATTACCAGCAACTTTAGGTGCTTCATTGGCATTGAGAGATTTCAACCTGCCTGGTAAAGTTATCACAATTGAAGGTGATGGATCAGCTCAGATGACATTACAAGAATTATCATCAATGCTCAGATATAATATTGATGCAACGATGTTAATACTTAACAATTCTGGTTATACAATTGAAAGAGTCATTATTGGTCCTACGAGTAGCTATAATGATATCAACAGTAACTGGCAATGGTGTGAGATCATGAAGACATTCGGAGATGTGACTAAAGAAAAATCAGAATCTTACAGAATTAATAACAGGAAAAAACTTGATGAACTATTGAGTAATGACAACATCTACAACAACGGAAAATTCAAGTTACTTGAGCTGATGCTTCCTATGTTTGATGTTCCACAGAAACTTAATAAATTTCTTCAGAAGTAAATCTAAATCAATATTATATAATGTTTATTTGTTTTATAGATATTTTGTAAAATAGAATTTGCACTTACTTAGCAAAAAATTTTGTTCTAATACCTCTTATTACTGGCTGCCACAAAAAGAAAACAACGAAGAGAAAAGTACTGTTATCGCATTTATTTTTTCTAAATTTTTATTGGCAAATTACCTGGCAGCAATAGAAATGACCGACTCTCTATATTAACAAATTATAATTCTTTTCATGTAAGGTTTGAAACTGAAATATCAATAGCGGGATATGTATGTAATATTGCAACGTTGAAATTCCGTTCTCTTTCAAATAAGTATGACAACTTATCGTATTGTTAATCTTAAGCGGTAATCGCAGTTCGGACAATTTGCAATTCCAATCACATATTTTTTCTCACATCTAGGTTTTTCTACAACGGTTTTTTATAGCTTTTTCTATTTAACTGGGAACTGTCTCTGAATTTTTAACCTACTCAGATATGTATAATTGGATAATAACTAAGTTTAATCGTTTATTTCTGGTTATATATTTTAATACATGATGAAGGAAGACAATTCGGCCATCTCTGAGATTAAGTCACATGATAGTTTACAGGTTAACAATCTTACTAATACTAGTAAGGAAATAGATATTAAAAATTCAGAGGAAGTTCTGGCTTACACTGATCCCAATTACTTTCCAGATGGTGGGTTGAGAGCATGGCTAGTTGTTGGTGCTGCATCAACAATTATGGCAATGTCTTTTGGAATGTGCAATTCATATGGTGTTTATCAAAGTTATTATGAAGAAAAATATACCAATATACCATCCAATGTTTTAGGTATTATTGGTGCACTACAAGCTGCATTAACTTACTTCTTTGCTTTACCTTCAACTATTATTATGGAATACTGTGGTCCACAATTACTTGTGGCAGTTGGTGGTTTATTGGCATCATTGGCTTTTATGATGTTATCAATTTCAAACTCACCATGGCAATTATTTATAATTCAGGGTCTTATGTTTGGCATGGGATCTGGAATTATGTATATACATTCAACTGGCGTCACAATGCAATATTTCAATAAAAACAAAGCTTTTGCGGTTGGTATTATTACTGCAGGCTCAAGTTTGGCAGGTGTGTACTGGCCAATTGGAGTTAGAAATATGATTAATAAGATAGGATTTCCTTGGGCAAATAGAGTGGTTGGGTTTTTATATGTGCCAATGACAATATTTAGTGCAATGTTCATTAAGCCAAGATTTAAACCAAAGAAAAGAAAACCCGATGAAAATATTTTAAGGCTTAATTTTGCTGTTTTGAAAGATTGGAAGTTTCAAGTAATCAATATCTCATGGTTTGCATTCATGTTATCATTATTCCCGGGTTTATTTTATATTGATTTGTTTTGTATCAGAGCAAATGTTAATAAAAGTTTGCAACTATACAGTGTTGCAATAATCAACTCATGTGCAATATTTTTTAGAATTTTACCGGGATTTTTAGCCGATAAGTTTGGTCGAATAAATATTTTAATTCCATCATTACTTCTATCGGGTATTTTTCCATTAGCCTTATGGTTACCGGCACGTGGAACTGGTTTAACTGCAACGTTTATGGTTTTATGGGCTTGTGCAACAGGTGTTCCGGTGGCTGTATATCCTGCCATTATTGGACAATTGTTTCAAGAAACGGGACACATTTATTCGTACTTAACGTTTTTCTTTATATGTGGTGGTCTAAGTTCCTTATTGGGACCTATTATTGGGGGTACATTTTTACCATCTGGCAAAGCAGAAACAATCAAAGGTTTCGATAAACTTGCCATCTTTTGTGGCGTTTTATGCTTAGCTTCAAGTGCAATCATGATTTTTGTTCGTTGTTTGTATACAAAATCTTTAAGAACGTTAATCTAAATTCTAAATGTTAATAGTATATATAACTTTTCTAATTTTATAATGGGTAATGCTGATTAAATTAATTATCTTTTTAATGCCAAATCGTTTGGTATTTAACACAGAAATTTTTTCCTGAAAAGGAAATTAAAAATCTATCTTCCGCAACAAATTTTCATGTTATCTAAAATTTTATAACCATGCTTTTTTACTAAAGGACTTCTCAATAGATCTATACACTAACAACCAATGCCTAGTTTATCTTTAAAACAAGGTCAAATAGTTAAAGGGTTTGTGAAAGCAACTAAAGCCTTCGGAGTTTTTGTTTCAATACCAGGCGAATCAAATGATGGACTATGTCACATTTCTGAATTTCCAGGTTCTGTAATTACATACAAAAGAGGTGATTCAGTATACGTACAAGTCATAAGAATTTCTAATGATGGAAAATTATCATTAGGAATAAAAAATGTTGATCAGAAAACAGGTTTATTAAAAGAAAGGGACAATGAACCTCAAATAGATTCAGGGTTTAAACGTAGGAATGATATGGACGTTTGGGAAAGAAACCAAATAAACTCAGCCTTTGGTGCTAAAAAACAAAGGATAATAAAAACCAATGTTGAAGATCCATATGCTGAATTCGAAAGTGATGATGATCATAATCAATTAGAAAATGGTGAAGAAGAGATTGAGGTTCAACTAAATACAAATATACCTAAATTCTTAGATCCATATAAAGATATGCTAATGAATACGATCAAACGAAATTCTTCACACCATGAAAATACATATTCCAATAACAATTCGAAAACTCATCAAACTATCAAAAACATCCATTCTAAAAATGCATCACTAGAAATTATTGCTAATTCTGGAAGTAAATTACTAAAAGAAACAAAAAGACAAAAGACTGAAAAACAAATAAATGAAGATAAGAAGAGAAGGGAGATGTCCAAAAGTAAGTATACTGATGATCCATTAATGAATAAAAAGATTGTAGAAAACTTTAATGATGAACAAATACATGAAATTGAAAAGTCTGCAATTATTGAATGGAAAAAACAAGCTAAATTTGAAAGTTATGGTATAAAATCAAAATTAAGTATACAAGAGCAGCGTGAGTCATTGCCAGTTTTTCAATCAAGAAATGAACTACTTAGTGCCGTTCGAGAGAACGATTTTGTTGTTATTGTTGGTGAAACTGGTTCTGGTAAAACAACACAAATCACACAATATTTAGCTGAAGATGGGTATATAAATAATGGTATAATTGCATGTACACAGCCCAGAAGAGTTGCGGCGATCAGTGTTGCTAAAAGAGTTGCTGAAGAGGTTAATTGTACAGTTGGTGATGAAGTTGGTTACACAATTAGATTTGAAGATTGCACAAGTTCGAAAACAAGAATAAAATATATGACTGATGGTATGTTAGAACGTGAGGCATTGGTTGATCCATTAATGACAAGATATTCAGTTATAATGTTAGACGAAGCGCATGAAAGAACAATTGCAACAGATATTTTGTTTGCATTACTTAGAGATGCGGTTAACAAAAGAAAAGGTACATTGAAATTAATTATTACATCGGCAACTTTAGATTCCTTGAAATTTTCACAATACTTTAATAATTGCCCAGTTTTCCACATCAAAGGACGTACTTTCCCTGTCAAAATATATTACACAAAAACCCCAGAATTAGATTATCTTGAGGCAACAATTGATACTGTTATTGATGTTCATTCGAATAATCCGCCTGGTGATATACTAGTGTTTTTAACAGGTCGTGAAGAAATTGAAACATGCTGTGAGACAATTATTCAAAAGATGGGTGTTTTATATAAAGCAGATCCCAGTTTCTCGGAATTGATTGTCTTGCCAATTTATTCAGCTATGCCATCAGAAATGCAAAGTCGAATTTTCAATCCCACTCCAAAGGGTAAAAGAAAAGTCGTTATTGCAACAAATATTGCCGAAACTTCCATTACTATTGATGGTATTTATTATGTTATTGATCCTGGATTTGTTAAAGTTAATGCATATGATGCAAAACGTAGTATGGATACACTTATCGTTCAACCCATTTCAAAAGCCCAAGCAGATCAAAGATCCGGTAGAGCTGGTAGAACTGGACCCGGTATATGTTACAGATTATATACGAAAAATGCATATCAAAAAGAAATGACACCAAATACAACACCTGAAATATTGAGACAAAATTTATCACATACAATTTTAATGTTGAAAGCGATGGGTATAGATGATGTTTTGAATTTTGGGTTCATGGATAGACCAAAGGAAGAATCAATTATTAAAGCGCTAGATGAATTGTACATTTTAGAAGCGCTAGATGATAGTGGTAAATTGACAAGTGTGGGTAGATACATGGCATACTTTCCTATGGAACCAATGTTGGCAAAAACATTAATCAAATCGTTTGAATTCAAATGTAGTTATGAAGTGATTGAGATTATTTCAATGTTGAGTGTCCCTGATGTGTTTTCCCGGCCAAGAGAAAAAAGAGAGTTAGCAGATAAAATGAAACAGAGGTTTGATGATTATAATGGTGATCATTTAACATTATTACATATTTATAGAAAGTGGGAAGCAAATGGATTTTCCAAGGATTGGTGTCTAGATAATTTCATTCATGAGAAATCAATGAGGAAAGCTAGGGATGTCAAAAACCAGCTCATGAAGTTAGTGGACAATATAAACAAAAATGAGAAGGGCTTAAATTTGAGCATATCAAGCTGCAATAATAAATTAGATCAAGTAAGAAAAGCATTTGTTTCTGGATTTTTCAAAAACTGCTCAAAAAGATCATCAAACCATGGACACACGTCAGATGATGGAGCATTCAAAACGCTATCAGATAATTTATCAGTTTATATACATCCAAGTTCGTCATTATTCAAAGTGCCTGGAGTGGACTATGTATTCTACCATACGTTAGTTTTAACTAATCGTGAATATATGCATTACACAACAAAAATTGACCCATCCTGGCTCATTCAATATGCATCTAAGGTTTTCCGTAAAATCAATGATGGTGAATTGAGTATCAATAAGAAAAGAGAGCGTATCCAACCGTTATATAATAAATTTGATCAAAATCAAAGCTGGCGTATAAGTAGAAGACGGAAATATTGATCTATTTTTTTTATAATTATACATAAATATACATAAATGTAGAAAAGTTATACACAACAGCAATGTTAACGTTATCATTTATTGAGATTGACACTCTCATTGGTTTCAGTTTCAGCTTTTAATAAGCTTTCAATAATCTTACTTTCATTTCTGGCCAAACTAACATTAATTTTTGTATCAAAAATTTCAAAATTATTTAATTTATTCACACATTCGATTGCATCATCTTGAGAGGAAACAACAATCCAAGCTTGACCACGATATCCTTTTCTTGGATAACATATTTGTAGGGCATCAGCAAACGAAGAAAATAAAATATACAAGCATTCTTTCATCTTGTTTGCGTTTATTTTTGAGTTCAAATTGGTTATATATATTGAATATTTTGATTCCAAGTGTGGTCTTTTGCTAGAGGCAGCATTTTTAGATTTTGTATTTGCAGGACGTGTTCTTTTTCTGGGTGGCATTAATTAAACAATCTTATAAGAATCAACGATGTTATTACATATTCTAACTAAGAAAAATTCATGTTAAAAGACCGAATGTATTATTCTAAACTAAATATCCGCGCCGATCGACCGGAACATAAGTCTTAGCTACTTTACACTTACAGTATACAGTGCTTAATAAACATGATAAAGTAAGAGAAACAAAAAAAGAAACATAATTATTCACCAATATCTTCATTCCAAAGATCTGGATTTTCTTTAATAAACTTACTCATTATATCAATACATTTTTGATCATTCAAATTAATCAATTCAACATTGTGTTTTGCTAACCAATCTTCACCGCCTAAAAAGGTTTTATTTTCACCAATGACAACTCTTGGAACTTTGAATAGTAAAGCACTACCAGTACACATAGTGCATGGACTCAAAGTTGAATACAAAGTACATTTGGAAGTTATGGCGGCTTTTAACCTACCAGAATTTTCAAAACATGCAATTTCAGCGTGTAATGTCATTGAACCCTTCTGAACTCTCATATTGTGACCACGACTAATAATTCTACCATCTTGATGGATTAAACATGCCCCAATTGGTATACCTCCTTCATTGTAACCTTTGAGCGCTTCTTCATAGGCAATTTGCATACCTTTGACATCATCGAATGACATTATTGATTGTTTAATTAAATATTAATGGCAAAAATCCAAGTAGCAAATGAAAGAAACAAGAATTAAGCAACAGTAGAACGAAGTATAAGCTTAAGTGAAATAATTATTAAACAGTTTTTTTAAAACTGAGTATGCAGATCATAATTTTGAAATTTCATCATTCCGAGGGAAAGTTACACATTCCGAGAATTCTCTTTTTGTGAAACACGGAACTTTATTTTCATTGGTTACTTTTTCACTATTTATAAATTTAAAATACATATACACAAGTTCAAAATAAATTAAAAGGGTAAATAAAGAAACAAGAATATCAATCATTTTGATAAGGAAAAGAAATGTATCTCTATAGAGTTTTGAAAAAGTTAGGATCAATAATAAATGCTGTCAAAAACAACCTATGAAAAATAAAGGATTTTCGAAATATGGATAGCTAGCTATTCTTTACTATAATTCCATATTCAACCAATCCCAATTTTGTGCATTTTTATTAATATTCTCTAAGTCATTACTTTTATTGCTTGATTCGGTAGGAGATTTAATATTTGTTCCTGGTAATGCCGATGATTCAAATTTATATGAATAATCCATACTTGAATCTCCCCTTTTTATGCCCAAATTTGATAAATCTTTTTGTTGTGTTATTTGATTATCATGAGCATCTGTGTGGACGGGATTCTCTGGATTATCATAATTCAAGATGTTATCATCTAATATCATGCTAACATCAAAATCATTATTAAAAAAATTCGATAAATTATGACTTTCTTCGTTATTGTTATGATCTTTGCTATCACTGCTATAACCTTTAATTGATGCAATATCCACATTTTTCTCTTTAAGATTAGCATGCGAATTAGATTCTTTGGTGGCTGGCATCTCGGATTTCTTCTTAGGTGATAATTCTTTTTTCTTATTGATATTAATACTGTTGTTTGGTGTGTTTACTGAAGATGTTGGTGTTGCAGTTAAAGAACCACGAATAATAGGAGTCGGATTGGAATCATCACCATCAATTTTATTTGCATTACCAGTGGTTCCACCACCCCGGCGTTTTTTAGTTGATGTTGTATTTCTTTGTCTCTTTTTAATCACATCAGTTTTAAGACTTAATGGACGAACAACACCATGCAATTTTAAGAACAAACCACATGCATTACATAAAGGTTGACCCTCCGGATTTCTCCTCCATAGTGGAGTTGTTTTAGTATGGCAATTTGTACAAGAAATTTCACCTTCTAAATTATTCATACCTGATCTAGAGCTCATATTTGAACTGTTGGTATTAGCACTTTTTGGTGTGACCGATGATAATTTTGAAACATTCTTTTCCTGTTGTGAGTTTATTGGAGAATTTACAAGTATAGGGGTCTGAGATTGACTACCAGGAGTCGAAAATGCAGATGTTGAATTAGAGTCTAATTTTTTCTTACGTGAACTTGAAACTGATTTTTTTTTACTTGATGAAACAGAAGATAACACCTTTTTTGGAACTTTACTTGAATTATTTTGTAGCATCTTAGTTGGATACTGTTTTTGTTGAGATTGTGGTAATGAATGTATATCCGTATCCAATTTTAGCAATTCAGATTCCAATGTATTGATACCATCAAAAATATTCAAATCATTATGGAAATCAATGTTTATACTTTGGTTATTGTGATCAATAGATAATTCTCTTTCATTGTTGAGTGGCATCACATTACCAGTACCATTATTATGAAATACACCAGAAGAGTGTTTCAATGGGGAATTGTTAGGTGAATTAAACATATGTAAATTTTCCCTTTTAATCATATTTATACTACCATCAGCATTTTGTGCTTCAATTTTACTCAATGTTGGAAAACTCGAAATGGAATTTGAATGATAATTTGTAAACGGTAGAGAAGCTGGAACAGAACCAAAATGATCATTAAATGATGGTACATTATCAATACCCAAACCTTTATTTGATATGATTGTTGGTGATGTATTATTAATGGATGTTGATAACAACATATCGTGTGAAACTGGGGTCGTTGAATCAGTTAAAGATTGATGATTGTGGTTATTAACATTCATATTGATATTGTAATTATAATCAATAGATGTCTTATTGGGATGAGAAGAAGATGTTGGAATTGAAAGTGACAGTGGTACATTAGGTGATGATGAGGACAATGACTGGTGTTGAGATATGAAGTATTGTGATAATTTAGATGATTGATTTTTATGTACTGGGTTGATTTCCTTCCTCAGAAATCCATTGCTACTAGCCATATTATGTTGTGATGATAAATAAGAGTCATCGCTTGATAAAGATTTTATATGATCAAGGTAGTTAAATTCGATATTTGACTTAATTGGTGGTGTACTATTAGAAGATGAAAGTTTAAGTTTATTATTAGTTAGTCGGTTATTATTGTTGGAAGCAGTGTTAGCATTTAAACCTAAACTTGAGTTAAAGTTTAATTCTGGGAATTGAGGCCACATTTTGTTATCATTATTTATACTATTGAGAGAAGATGCAATTATAGAAGGATCGGACATTTGAATATCTTCACTATCAATATGCTTAGTGATTTTCTTTTCTTTTTCCAAATTCAAGTACATTAATCTCCAAGTTAGATTTTCCATTCTCGAACGATAGGGGAGTCCTGCTTTTGCCTTAGAGTACATTCGCCATAACGACATAGCAGAACCATCCTGTATTTGGTCCAAAGAGTTCATTTTGCGGAAATGGTGATGAACCAACGATACCTAAATCTAATTGGTTGGATAAGTGCGCTCTGGATCGAAGGGACAAGTTGTGGTGGGTGAAATGAAGTTCAGTCAGCAAGGGGAAATAAGCGTGATTTGCTATTCTTGTAGCTTGTATGCTCAGCTTCTGGGTAGCTGTTTGGCGGTGGATTCTAACAACAGCGGTCACTTTGCCAACTTCATACAAATCACCATCATCACCATCTACACAATCGATAAAGAAAACGAAAACGCTAAAACAGAAAACAACCGCGCTTGGCTCTAGAAAATTGCAGTTTCGAGCTTTTCTGGTTTTCCTGTTTTCCTGTTTCGCACCACTGTTGTTTCGTGCCCCTGCAGCAGATCGATCGTACAATAATATAAAATACACAGACTTTAACACACCTTACAAGTTTTGTATGCTCTTTTCTTCATCAACCTTTGCTTTTGACTCCTTTTTAAACTCATAAAATGTCGAATATTCAAGTCTAGCTTGATTATTCGCATCTTGCTCATTCATACATAACTTCTCCCGAGTCTTCTTAAATTCCGTATCATTTCTACCCACGCTTGATTCATCGATAATCATATCTCCTTTTTCATTATCTTTAACAACTGCAACTAAATTAACATTCATACCACTACTTCTTCTATGTGTTGTTTTCATATCTGCATTATTATCGTGTTCTTCGTATTCGCCCAGTAACACCTCGCTCATTCTTAATCGTTTTAGTTCTATGTCATCACTAAAATTAGACTCAGAATTTGTTTTAGATTTGTATTGATTATTAGATCTGTATCCTGACTTTCCAGAAGTCATTAGTTCTGTATCCTTTATTAATGTCCCAGTAATATTATTGTAATGATTTATTAAATGGTTTATATCATTTCTCAGGCTTGATATCTCTTCGTTACCACCTATTTCATCTTTATTGTGAACTCCAAGTTCAATCAAATCCAGCTTATAACCAAGCTTGTCAACTAATCTGCTTAGCTCAAGTACTCTATCATCTTCATTACGTTCACTTAAAACATCAAGTTTGAAATCTTTGGTTGCTGCATTTCCATATGGATTTTCATACCCTTGCTCAAGCATTTCTTTCTTAAAATTGGCCACAAATGAATTGAAATCATCAAGAACTGTACTGATTCCCAATATTTTAGTTTCGAGCAGTAGTTTTGGATGCTTATTCTTGCCTTTAAAGCTGAACTTTAAATCTTCAATGCCGAATTTATGCCAAAATCTTTTCACCAGCAGAAATACTTCTAATTCAGTTTCTTGATCATCATCAATATCATCGGTGGCACTATTATCATTTAAATCCAATGAACTGATGATAATACAAATTAATATATCCTTAATATATTGCAAGGTTTTAATTAAACGATTTGTTTCGTTATGCCATATACATGAGCAACATGTTGAATTTTCAATTATATTTCTAATTATCTTTAATTCTTCAAAGTTACTGTCAAGTCCATATATTACCAAATATTTCCATAAGGTGAACAACTTTACGTCGAAATTTAACAACAGTTTTCTGATCTTCTTAATCATTATTGATATCAGAAAATGAATCGAGCTTGATAATAAATTTATATTACCTGTATTTTTTTGATTATTATTTAGACTTTTCAAATAGTAGTTTTCAATATTCTTGATATTTTTTATTAGTTTTCTGGTTCTATTAATTAACATTTTTGAGTATAGTTTCAATCCTAGTTTGGAATTATTTTTCATGTTTATGATTGATATTGATAAAATTGATAGCTTGAGTTTACTATTCCTATCTAATTTCAATATATTCTTTCGTATATAACAATTGATAGACAGTGACAATAATTCGGGCTTGATTGAATGGATTAGCAAGAGATATGGCGTATCTGATAACTTTATAAACATATTATTTTCAAAATCATTATTGGCATTGGTGATGTTAATATTGTCGTTGATATCATTATTATGTGTATTATTAATTAAATTATCGGTTATTAGATCAAATTTGAATTCTTCCAACAGTAGATAAATTTCGTTTTTTAATCTATTTCTTGATTCGATTATATTTTCTATATATCGTTCTAATAACTCATCAATATTTATAATATTTCGATTCGTGTCTCCTTCAAGTATTCTTGTATAATCATCAATATCATCATCTTCATCATTAGGCTTGTTTGGATAATGAATCACGGTATTATCAGTTTCATTGTACACATCAAATTTTTTCTCATATTCTTCATCAAATCCTTGATGTATATTCAAGTGTGGTGTTGTGGATGTTGATGAATTCACAGAATTATTTATTGATGAAAATGTAGAGGTTGAGATTGTGTATTTATTATTTGATTCCCCTTTTGTACTCATCAGAAGCGGTGAGTTTTGGTCTTGTTCAATCATAATCATCAATCTCAATTCAGCCACTTGATGGTAACAGTTCGTGTATTTATTTATAATGAGAACAGAATGTATACGAACCAGGTAGTTGTTGTGATTTAATGTAATGTTAGATGATTAAGAAAGTATAACCAAATAAAAACGATTTGTTATATTCCTTGATATTTCTAATATCAACTTTTTTGTCTCGTTTTGTTTACATTTCATTTTTTGAAAAAGTTGAAAAATTGGAAAAAGTAATGTTAAATCAAAAATTATAGAAGCCCAAAATAGTAGTTTAAATTGTTACATTATACAACTGTTTAGCTACTTATTTTATAAGTGAACACAAGCTGAAGGCGGAATGGTAACTTGGAAAAATTAAACCACCCATTTCCAGTTCTTGCATATACATGACAACAGGCCACGCTTGTATGATACACATCCAGGTACTTCCAACTATTATGCTAAGAAATTTCCAATGTTTATTCTTCAAAAATTTTAATTTGGAAATAATTAATGAATCCAAAACATTTTCCAAAATAACTACAAACGCAGAATAAATAAACAAAAACATTGAATAATAACATTTATTCCATATTGAATCTTTTGGGATGAAGGAAGGTACACTTGAATTAAACTTATTAATATTCCAATCTAATGAAATTGAGGCATATGCATGTAACCAACCACAAATGAAAAATGTTAAAAGAATTATAAAAGATCGTCTAAGGAAACTGTTTAACTTCAATTTATCGACTAACCTTTTTGCAATTATGTATGCATCCCTTGTAATATACTGATGCCACCAATGTGACCAAAAACTAGACATTGAAAACCCATTTGCTCCAAAATTGAATTGATCTGGCCAATCTTCAGGGGTTGTTAATTGTAGTGATATTGAAAGTATTGCGCCTTCCCAATACGCACAGTTTAATCCATAGTAAATATTGTAAGCTGAAGCTAAGAATTTGATTATGAGTTCAGCCATTGGATAATATGTAAGTATTGAGTAGATTGTTGCAATATTCTGGCTTGAAAAATCATTATTCTCATGACTCAGTAAGATTAAAATGAATAGAGAAAAATCGTAAAATAAAAATTTGAGAACCATTTCATAAAGGATACATTTTAATATGATAAACTTCCATTTGCTAGTATATTTCGAAGGTTTTTTAACAACAGCTTTAACCTGGAAATTCCAACCAATACCTCTCATATTGACCAAGCATCTATGTATTGACCATTTCAACTTGCTCACTGTTAAGTGTTTAAATCTGTCAGTATCATAATTGTTTTCATCTTTGCTATTCGGACTGACATATTTAAGTCTGTAATCAGTATGCTCAACATAATCTTCATTGCATAATAAATTGAATGACATCAGCATTATTTGAAATGTGGTCAATGCATGTGATAGTTTAGTTAATGGATCCGCATTTGATGGAATATAATATAGTGGTGATTTAAACAAATGTAAAATTGACAAGGGAAAAAACAGTAAGTTTCTTAACCGGGAAGGAGGAAATGTAATTATCACTGCCAATAATAAGAAATGTAATAAATAGTGTTCTAATGGTAGTAAGAATATCACTGAATCCAGAATAGCCGGTGAACAATGATATTTCAAGAGTTGATTGTAAATATAGGAATGATATTCCTGAGGTATTATCATAATTTGGGCTTTTTAATGTCTTTATATAACTAAATATTTGAACATTTTAATGAAAAACGTAGTAGAGCCCCTGATCTACTCCTGTGATAACTGACTATATCAATGCCAAGAACGTTTTTTTTGGGCATCTATGAAAAATAAAAATGTTGGACTATATCAATTAATTGGGCAAATCAATACATCACGCGAAATTTCATTCAATAAAAATTGAGAAATTTAAAAATATATTCCGATACCGGGAGTCGAACCCGGGTCTGCCCGGTGAAAGCGGACCGTGATAGCCGTTACACTATATCGGAATTTATTGATAAATTAGGCTTTCTTTAGCTTATTATGTTATTTGTTACCGCCAATAACACATCAACACAAAATCAGTTTTTTTAAACTAATTATGCAAATAAATGTTGCTAAACTATTAATTTGTGCTGTAATATATTAACTCTAATAATAGAATGTATGTGGTATGACACTATAATTGACCTACTGAGCACTAATAAATCTATCAGTGATTCATCATATTAAAGGTTTTGTCTAATTATGTTGTAACGTATTAACTCTGATGATAGGATCCATGATTATATTATCAGTTGATTGTTTAAAAGGAAAGTACCAATAAGCATATAAATACTAAAGGCGATAATAAGGAGGAAATGCCTCCTTATATAGACAAATTAATAATTGTTATAAGAACATAAACAAATCACATTTCTTCGTAATGATATTGTTTCAACATTTTCATCTAAATTAAAATACAAGTGTAAATGAGTGTGAAATTAATATCGAACAGCTATTTCTGTGATGATGTATAATTGGTGCTAATGGGTAACTATATTTAATGAAGGACAAAAAGGGAACGTTAATATTTGTAAATGGGTCAATGGTCTAGTGGTATGATTCTCGCTTTGGGTGCGAGAGGCCCTGGGTTCAATTCCCAGTTGACCCCTTTTTTGGAGTTTCTTTTTTTTTTCTCCATCACGAAATGAAGACACGCAGCAATGAAAAATAAATCAAAAGAGAATTTATTTGCCTAACATTATGGCACCAATTTGTTTTTCATTTTTTTTATTTACGTGTTCATCTTTGAACTGGTTACTATTGTTTGTCAGTCAATTTCTTCTTTGACTTTTTTTGGAGATTTTTCACTTTGCTTATTCCAATTTGTCACGTTTACCATGTCTCGCTCGAAGAAGGACGTCTCAGTCACATCTTCATATGAAGATGATGATTCTATGATCATTTCCGAAGCCCAAATGAAGGAAAAGCTCATAGACTTAGCAAATAAAGATTCTTCTAAAGATTCAAAAATTGAATTACCTGAAGAAATTTCTCCATCAAAGACCTATCAAGATCTTTTAAAAGTTGAGAGTTTTATTGCTCCTATTCTTTTTACTGCCCTTTCATTCTTTGTTCGTATGTACAAGATTGGTGTCAACAATCATGTTGTTTGGGATGAAGCGCATTTTGGTAAGTTTGGTTCCTACTATTTAAGACACTCTTTCTATCATGACGTCCATCCTCCTTTAGGAAAAATGCTTTGTGGTTTATCTGGTTATTTAGCCGGTTATAATGGTTCATGGGATTTCCCATCTGGTTCAGAATATCCAGAATACATTGATTATGTTAAAATGAGATTGTTCAACGCAACTTTTGGTGCATTAATGGTTCCTGTTGCTTATTTCACAATGAAACAAATCGGTTACAATAGAAAGACAACTTGGTTATTTACTTTAATGGTTTGTTTAGAAACTACTTATACTACCTTAGCAAGATTCATTTTATTAGATTCAATGCTTTTATTTTTCACTTGTACAACTGTTTTATGCTTTTACACCTTCCATAACCTGAACAAACAACCCGAAATGGCCTTTACTAGAAAATGGATTAAATGGTTATTATTAACAGGTATCAGTATTGGTTGCGTTGATTCCGTTAAGATGGTTGGTTTATTCGTCACTTCATTAGTTGGTATTTATACAGTTGTAGATTTATGGTCATTGTTTGGTAAGGTTGGTAAAACTATCTCGATTCAAAAGTATGCTGGCCATTGGCTAGCCAGAATAATTTGTCTTTGTGTAGTTCCCCTGTCAGTCTTTGCAATTTGTTTCAAGGTTCATTTTGATTTATTATCTGGTACTGGTACTGGTGACGCAACAATGTCATCACTTTTCCAAGCAAACCTAGCAGGTTCAAGTTTAACCACTGGTCCAAGGGATGTGATGACCATTGACTCGGTTGTTACAGTTAAATCTCAATCTTTAGGTGGTGGTTTATTACATTCTCATGTTCAAACTTACCCTGAAGGTTCAAATCAACAACAAGTTACAACCTATTCTCACAAGGATGCAAACAATGATTGGATTTTTGAATTAGTTAGGGATGATCCAAGAAACAGTTTTAGAGAATCTCACTATGTTGTTGATGGTATGAAAATTAGAGTTGTTCATAAAAGTACAGGTAGAAACTTACACACTCATGAAATCCCAGCACCAGTCACAAAGGGTGTTTTTGAAATTTCAGGTTATGGTGATGCAAATGTTGGTGATAACAAAGATAATTGGATTGTAGAAATTGTTGATCATTATGGTGATGAAGATTCAACAAAATTACATCCCTTAACATCATCATTCAGATTAAAGAACGAAGTTTTAGGCTGTTACTTAGGTGTCACTGACACTCCATTACCAGCTTGGGGGTTCAAGCAAGGTGAAGTTGTTTGTTGGCCAAATCCTTTTAGAAGAGATAAAAGAACTTGGTGGAATATTGAAGATCATACCAATCCAAACTTGCCTACTCCTCCAGAAGATTTCAAGTTACCAAAAACTTCATTCTACAAAGATTTCATTCAATTGAATATTGCAATGATGGCAACTAACAATGCGTTAGTTCCAGATACAGAAAAGCAAGACGATTTAGCTTCGGATTGGTGGCAATGGCCTTCTTTAAATGTTGGAATTAGACTTTGTGGTTGGGGTGATGAGAATTATAAATATTTCTTAATTGGTTCACCAGCAACTACATGGACTTCAACTTTATCAATTTTTGTTTTTGCTTTTATTGTTTTAAGCCACTTATTGAGATGGCAAAGACAAATCGATGATTTCAAACTTCAAGATAAAGAATCTATCGAGGAAGTTTTGGACGACTCCGAAAATCCATTATACAAGTTAATTTATGGTGGTATTTATCCATTCTTAGGTTGGTTTCTGCATTTCTTACCATTCGTTGTTATGGGCCGTGTTAAATATGTCCATCATTATATGCCAGCACTTTACTTTGCAATGTTGATTATGTGTTACGTTGTTGATTACATTAATATTAGAGTAAATAAAACCTCCTTTACAATTGCTTGGTATGGATTCTTTTATGCATTAGTTATTGGTTTCTTTATTTTCTTATCGCCAATTTCATTTGGTATGTGGGGTCCAAACCAAGATTGGGCATACTTGAAACTTTTAAATACTTGGAGAATTTCTGACTAATTAAACTAATAAATTAATTATATTTATTGGTTAATAGGTATTATCATTTCTTTTTATTATTTGACTGAATGATACAACATACTTTATTCTTCAACTGATTAAAACACTTAAATCATATAATCATTATGTAGCACTTTCATAAACATTTATAAAGTAAATAATTGTATTTAATAGTATTATCATTGAACATTATTCAGAATCCTATTTTCTCGCTCATGATTTTTAGACAATCTTGCCATTTTAAACAATTATAATTTATTATTGTGAATTGCATCAGCTTGTCCCCTTTGTTTTCTTTTTTGATTCAATTGATTAACTTATCTTTGTCGACATTATTGTATATCGAAAATGAATACTCAAAATTATATAGATGGATCACTACGGCCATATGTTTCAAGATCTGATTTTGATCTTCATTACCCAATTGCCTACCAACCAGAAATCGGTATTATAGATACGGCAACTTCACAAAGTATCTCACAGTCTTTACCATTAGTTCAATCTCAAATGGGAGGAACATCCAGCTCAAGTTCTAACAGTTTGAGGAATTCATTAGTAGGAATTCATGGGTTTGGTTCAAGAACAAAAGCGCCTGCGAATGCACCAATTTTATCTAAAGATTCATTGACTTCGTTTACGGGTAAATCTGTAAATGACTTAGAATGGAATGAATTTTTTGACCTTTCTAACTTGAAAGAAATTCTAATATCTTTATCAAAAAGGTTCATTCAAGGGTGGATGAAATGTATAATTAGTCAACCATTTGATGTCGTGAGAGTTTTATTACAAATTGGTTCATTAAAAAATAATAATCAACTGCTAGCATCCAAAACGAAAACCAAAGTACAACTGATTGATAATGAGGATGGAGGTACTTATTCATCTGATGAAGACATTGAAGGCCGTGATACTTATTTTAGCAATGATGAGAACAATGATACACTAAGGTCAAGTAGAATCGAACGTCCAAGTAGGAAAGCAAGTATGTCATTGAACAAACCAACATCAGATGAACGTAGTAGTCAACCAAACATTTTGATCGAACCTGATTCTATGAATACCTTTGATATGATCACATCATTATTAAATAAAGAAGGCCCTAGAGGTATCCTTAAAGCTGTTAATACGACATTTTTGATGCACACATTGCAGTATACCATTGAATCCTGGATTTGTGGGTTTATTTCTGGTATGATTGGTATTCCTGATCCATTGTATGTTGACATGATCCATTCGCCAAATGTAAATCTGAGCTTGGTATTGAAAATATTCAGTAATGTTTTTGCAAGCTTACTTTTGACTCAAATAAGTTTAATTCGTACTAAATTCATCGTTACGACAAGTTCAAGAGGCTGTCGTTCTTTTAGAGAAATCATTTGGGATATACCAAGATTTTATATTTTTAGTATCCCAAATGCGTTACTTGTTCCTTCAATTGTTACAAATACAATCAAATCCTTTACATTAAATTATCCTGAATATTTATTACTATCAATGAAAATAAATAAATATAATAGTCCTTATGTTTATAATATGTCTTCAGTGGTTCTTAAGAGTATTGGTCTGTTTATAAGGCTACCATTTGAAACATTATATGCTAGAGCTCAAGTCAATTATCTGTTAACAAATAAAGCAGAATTACCACAAATAATGAGAATAGAAAAGGAAGATATGTGTGTTGAATTCGGTGGTTATTATGGATATTTGTCCACGTTATATTATGTTATAATGGGATCAAAACCATTAACATACGAAGGTCAATCTTTGGAAATTGATGTTGATCCAAACGAGCAAAATAAAGGTGCACAGGCAATATTCAGAGGTTGGAAAGTTGGTCTATTAAGATTAGTGTCTGGTTATACATTGGATTTATTAAAGGATGACAGATATAATATACACGAAGAGAAATTTTAATTGGTTTACTATTTCACATGATGTAATAAAATGTTCTCATAAACTAACTCATTTTGTTAGATGTACATAGGTTCTTTTTCTTTTTTTTGCAGTTGTTTAATTTTGTTTTGATTTAACGTTAGGTATAAATATAGTTTAATTTTCAGCAAGTTGCTTTAAAATCTCAGCAAATTTCAGTACAACTTGTTTGGTAATTTCATTAGTATTGTCTGTTTCTGTCGTTTGGAAACTACCACATTCCCATAGTTTTACAATTTCATCCAACCCTTTAACCATATAACCAGTTAAAGAACGATTCAAAAACTTTCTTATGTCTGAGCCGTCAATTATTTCTTCAATTTTTCTACCAGATTGAGCAATAAGTTCAGGTTTTGAGGGTGGTGAAGGTACAGGGGATGATTGCTTTGATTCCTTTTTTAAAGGAGTGATATTTGTTAAAATTTCTGTAGTTTTTGAAGGGGGTTCAGTTGATACTGTTATATTATTTGATATATTACTTGATAATAATGGTTCTGTTTCTGTAAGTTGATTTATTTGATCACGTATTTCAGATCTTGAATTAGAAGTAAGTGTTTGTGGTATAGGTGAAGGAGAACTTGTAAACTTGTAGGAACTTGTTTCTGCTTCTGATACTGATTCTAGCTTAATCTTTTTCAATACTGGTTCTTCCATTATGTATTCGTTTTGTGTTAGTTCTTGTTCAAGTTCTCTTTTTAAGGCAGAATTCCCAGATTCAGCTGGAATTATAGGAGGAGTTGATTGTTTCTCACTATTTATACCATTTGGTTTTAGCTCAGGTATTTCACTCATGTTCAATTGTCTGGCGTTTTGCACAAAGAAAGGTGTTATTTAAGGCAACCAACTTCACGTACACACTTCAATCCAAAAAAAAACATTGGCAATTTTCTCATTCTTGAAAAATTGGTTTATCAACGATCTAATAATTGCTACTATAAAGTTGTGAGAAAAATATACAATTCTAGATATTCGTATTAAGCCGAATTATTACATTAACTAATTTACATAAATATACAATGAAAAAATGTTATGGTTCCAACAGTTTTGCTTGCAAGGCAGATCTCATGAATTTCCACATATACACAATTTCTTTACTATCAACCAATATTTTTGCACCTTGAGCCAATATATCTGATGGTAATTCTGGACTAGATGCAGTTATGAGTGTATTTGTTGGATCAAAAGTGAAAGAAACTGTTTTTTTAAAATCATTTGGATCTACGTTTTTGAAGATAAATTTGATATTTGCTGAATTTGTTGCTGAATTTGAATTTGAATCTCCATTTTCAACATCATCTTCATTAAATCTTGAACTTTCTATTCGTAATCCTAATAATTGTTCAAATTGGTACAATTTATCGTTAACTAAAGATGTTTGATTTTTCAGTGAATCACGCTGCCCATTAATTTCCCTAAGTTTATTAGATATTTGAGTTTCGATTTCATCCAATTGGTGGGTAAAGAGATCTTTCTCTTTTTCCAGATTTTCCTTTTGGATTTTCATCTCTTCATATTTAAGAGAGGATTGATCTCTATTCTGCATTTCCTTTGATAATTCTTCAAGGATTTTTTCTCTTAAATCTTTATTCATTTCAATTTCTGAATCCAATTGTGATTTCATTGATTTAAGCTGAGATAATTTTGTGTGATAATCTGTTCTGCGTTTTAGTATTGCAGTTTGAACGGTTGTTATGTAGTCACTAACATCGTTTTGTAAATCTTGCATCTGTGGTTTCAATTCTTTCAATGCATCAATACTCATACGAACTTGTGTTTCAGAAGCATTATTAAGAGACCCCGATGTATCCATAGCGGTGGTTATTTTCAAGCTGGTAGTGTTCCCAGCATGAAGAAAGGCACAGTATCCGTTCCACAACAAAAATCAATCGCCAAACATGTTTCAATTGGCGAGTATCTGAAAAAGGAAAAAATTGAATCTTGTTTTACTTTTCCGTGTATATGCCTTGTCCTCCTTTATTTCTCTTTTTGCAACGTTTTAAAACCTTTTTCTTCTTATATTTTAAAACTAGTCTTAAAGCTAGTTACAAACACATAAAAAAAATACATATTAATACAAAATATAAACATTAATCAAATAAAGAAGCTTTATTTAGGTCTAGTTTTTCTTTTCTTTTTCTTTTTGCTATCATTTCAAAATGTCTTTCATTAAAATAGTATTGTGCAAAGCTTTTTCTAACGTATTTAGCTATAATGGTGAAATAATTTATCAGATATCATATATTGTTGGAATATTGTATTTGTTGTTGACGATATTAAATTATTTTTCTATCCCTTCTCCTATGAAGAACTTACCTTTAGTATACACCCCATTTCCAATTCTCAATGGCTTGGAAATAATTATACCCAAACCAAAACTCCCGCAAAATACACCCTGTCTTCAATTTTATGATTTTTCAAAAAGATATGGTGATGTTTATCAAATTTATTTTGGTACAAAGTTAATTGTTGTTGCAAATTCTTATGATTCAATTATACAATTATGGTCTTCTCAGAGTGTCAAAGGGAATAACTCAAGACCCGTTAGTTATAGCTTTCATAAAGTGTTATCAAAGGGTGTATATACAATAGGAACAACTCCAATTGGTGATGCTTATAAAAGATCAAGAAAACATATTAGTGAGATGGTTCTTAGTGAAAAAAGAATTAAAGATTATAATTATTCAATTATGAATAAATATTCAAATGAAATGATAGATGATTTGTTTAATAAGTGCAAACTAGATGATAAAAAATACAAAAAGATCACTATTTCTAGTAATATGTTAAAAGAGGCACAATATTTTCATTTAAAACTTGCTCTTTGGTTAACTTATGGATTTGAGTTGAATACCCATGATCTTATTCACAAGAAATTAGCCGATGAGATCATTGAAGTTGAAAACAAAATTACTAAGGTCAGATCACACATTCAAAATGCACAGGACTATTTACCAAGTTATATCAATCAAGTGATAAATTTATTTTCCAATAGAAACTATGCGCTTAATCGGCTTTATTCTGCAAGGGAGAAATACCTACAAATGTTTTATATGTATTCTGAAAAACTTTACGACGATGCCATACAAAACACCAGAATACAGTCAGACAGTGTAGTTGAAGCAAATAAAATAATCAATCACAATGAAATTTTAAAAAATACATTGATGTTCAATTATTTTAATGAGCCTAATCAAAAGGTCAGTTTACAAGAAGTGTCATCTGAATGTTTAACAATGGTAAGTGCAGGGTTGGATAATACACCGTTGAATTTTAAGTATGGAGTACACCAATTAGCCAATTATCACCCAGAGATTTGGGAACTTGCATTCAATGATTTGATTCAATATTATGACAATGATTTTGAGAAAGCATATAGAGAATGTGCAATTGAAATGAAAAGCGAACTTGTCAAAGCAATTGTTCAAGAAACTCTAAGACTATATACAGTTTTACCAATGGCATTGCCCAGAGAAACTACCAGTGATATTTTTTACAAAAATGTTGTTATACCAAAAGGTACTATTTTATTTATGAATTGTTGGGCAGGTAATCATGATGATAAGGTATACCCTGAACCTATGGAATTCCATCCAGATAGATGGTTAACTACTATTCAAGACAAAAAGGTTATTGACAGCAAAATGAAACATCTTTCCTTTGGAGTTGGATGTAGGAAATGTCTTGGAAACAACTTTGCTATTCGTGAATTGTACATTTTGTTCAGTAAGGTGATCCTTATGTTTGAACCAATAGTAACTAATACAAAAGGTAAGACCACATTTGTTTTACCATCAGACCCTCTTATTTTGAACCAGTTCCCAGAATCACTTGCAATTGAACCGATACCTTTTGAAATTGTTCTTCAAAAAAGAGAGAAGCTGAATTAAATGAATATTATATATTATACGCTGTGTAAATGACATGATAACATAATACACTCATACAAAACAAAAAAGTGCATCAATGTAGAATTATATGGTGAAGATAGCAGTAATTTGCTTACTCATAGAGTGCTATACATCATCATGATACCCGGCCTAGCCATGTTTACTATCCTTTGCCTAGACATTTGCTGTTTACAGTTAGTTCTTTTGAAATTCGCAGGGTTTGTTTTCTCGTGAAATGATTTACACATGGCGGAAACGCCTATGCGTCCTGTGAACAAGTGAGGATTTCTTCAATGTGTAAGATGGATATGAGCATAGATATGAAAATAGATATGAACTTGAACCACAGCAATATGATGAATCACAGCATGCACTCCAAGATGGATATGGGTCATGATATGCCAGACATGAAAATGTGCAAGATGTCTATGACTTTGAATACCGATTATGAAAACCTCTGTATTTTGACAGACAGGATTATGATTACGAGCAAATTTCAATTAATATTAGCAATGTTTGGAATAGCATTATTTACTCTAGGATATGAATATTTTAAGATGTTAGTTGCTAAGTTAGGTTCAAGATATGCCCAATTTTTACAAAGTAACACCGTTACTGAACGTGAGAGAAAAACTTACAAATTTAGATTATCCACTGCTTACGCATTAAGTGTTGGATACTCATTTATGATCATGTTATTGTTCATGACATTTAATATTTGGGTAATGCTTGCTGTCTGTATAGGTGCCGGTATTGGTCATTACATCTGTGATAGACCATCATCTTTAACAGCTAATTTGAACTGTCATTGATTACATCTATTTAAATTTTTTCTTAAAGTAAATATCTTATCTTATTATTGTTTTTATGCCATGCTATTCTACATACTTTTACACAATTAATAATTTATTTCCCAATCTTCAGTAATCAAAACTTTAGGATTTCTAATTGTAAAATGTTCGCTATGCTCTTCATTTAAAATATTTGATTCCCAAACCTCATCACCTTGTTTGATCTTTGCAACCTTATTTATTAGCTTTGATCCCACAACTATAATTTTATTGATAGTCACATTTTTATCTCTTAAACTTTGAACAAAACCCCTATCAAAATTATGCAGAACATTACCCTTAATACTTCTTTCTAAATCATTTGCTATCAATTCTACTTCAATCCAATCTCCAATTTGGTACTCAAATGTTTCACCATCATCAATGTATAATTTACCTTTTGATTGGCCATCTGATCCAATGACAATATATAATGTATATGGATCATACTTCATTAATTGTGCAGATCTTCTATACCTATCTTTAGTGGTTAAAATATTACCACCTTTTACAAAAACAGGAATTGAACCTAAACTTGCCTTGATATTTAAAAATTGACAACTTTGAAACTTATTAGACAAATCAAAGAAATCATAATATATTTCGTCATCACACGGAAAATAAACTTCAACTTCTTCAGAATTTTCTTCAGTAACTGGATGAACTAATAATCCACCAATGAAGAATTCATTATCAATTTCATATCCGGTAGTATCTTGTGGAACTTCCCAGTTTAATGGTTTCATAATTGGTTCACCAGTTTGACTATTAAGCCAAAATTGAGTATAAAGTAAAGGTAATAATTGGTATCTTAATTTGATTGCTTGCTTTACGTATTCTGAGTATTTATCACCAGCAATCCATGGCTCACGACGTCTTGAATCAATGTGTGCGTGTGCTCTAAAAAATGGATACCAAATACCAGTTTGATACCATCTCACTAATAATTCCTTTGATGGATTACCAAAAAATCCACCAATATCTGCACCAGCAAAGGGGAAGCCAACTGCATTTAATGTAAGCACCATTGGAATGGATTCTTTCAAATACTCCCATTTTGCCATATTATCACCTGTCCAAACTGCAGCTGTTCTTTGAGATCCGGCAAAAAATGATCTAGTAAGTATGAATGGTCTTTGATTTGGATTTCTTTTGAGTAACGAATTATAAGTTAATTCATGAAATGTTAATCCATAAACATTATGAATCGATCTATGTTCATAGTCTTCATAATGAATCAAATCTTTAGGTGCTGAAGTTTCAGGCCCATTGAAGATTGAGGGTTCGTTCATATCATTCCATAAATGACCATTTGTTGAATCTCCCAATAATTCTGTAGTATTCTTAAACTGTATATCCCAAAATGCCTGTGATTTTGGATTCAAAGAATCAATCCAAATTGAATCACCGGGCCAACAATGTCCATGGTATGTTTGATCAATACTTTTAATACTCCAATCTTTTATGCCAATATCTTTATCAACAATGGCCTCTGAAATTTCATAATTACTTTTAATATGTGGATCAATAATAACAACCAATTGACGTTTGGTCTCTTCTAATTTTGACATCATCTCATCAGGATTTGGAAACAACGCTTTATTCCAAGTAAAATATTTTTTGTTGTCAGTATATTCGATATCTAACCAAATGGAATCATAAGGAATTTCGTGTTTATCGAAATTTGAATGAACTTCTAAAACATCATTGGCATCGTTATAATTCCATCTACACTGATGATAACCAATTGAAAATAAATTTGGTAATGTTGTGAATCCTGTTATTTCACCATACGATTTTGAAATCTCTGAAGGCTTTGGCTTGATAATTAAAATAACATCTATTATACCATTTTCTGACATCCAATGAGTTTTGACATTATTAACTGAATCTTCAGACCAAATTAATTCAACTCCTTCTGGGTTTACATTATTGATATTCTTTCTGATATCAATATAAGTGTCTGCGGAGTTAACCCAAAAGATTGCAGATGTAATATCTGGTTTAACAGCAATCATCAATGGAATCGATCCATACATTGGAAGTTTACTTTGTACTTCGTATTCAAAAATATCGACATTAAATAATCTGTATGGTTCGGTACCTGTTGTATCTTTCAATGAATATGAATCTGCATGTTCGGGTATACCATAGACATGTGTGTAATTGTAAAACGTGAAATCCAAGCCAACTGATTCAGGTCCTAAAGGAAGTTTATCATTTTTAGAATCTTTAAAACTGTCTTTGAATGAATTGAACGTTGATTCTTCAGGCAGTACATCAATTGAATTTTCACTTCCTAAACTTTCCTTCGTTCTATAATGTTCTAAGTTCAAGAAATCTCTATCATTTAAAATCATTTGTTTTAATCCATTATAGCTAATAGTTATTCTGAAAGGATATATGCCGATAATTGCCATATACTCTAAATTTAATCCGTAGTTCAGAACAATTTCATCATCCAAAATTTGGTATTGAAAGTCTTTAATATTTAATTCTTTGTTGAATGCCCATTTACTAGCACCTGCATATCTTTTACTGTTGACTAGAGTATTTGCAGTAATCAGCGATTCTCGATCAACTTCATCCAACTTAAATCGTAAGTTGTAATCCTCCACAATACTGATATCAAAACGTAAGTCCTTATAAGATCCATCATTCAATTGTTTAAGAATAAATCCATTAAAAACGCCACTTCTTTCATCAATTTCCAATCTAGATCTATCAATTGAATACCTAGGTTCATAATTTTCTCCAAGTGAAAATATTTTATTTGCATAATGTCTATTTCTGTGACAAAATCCGTTTTGATCACATTTTTTGAAAAGATAATCCTTTGCTGATAAAACAGGAGATGTTAATAGTACAAACCATATAATGAATCCAAATATATGTGGTAGCATCTTTAACTAATATTCTATTTTAACAAAAAATCTACTTATCATTTATTTGTATCAAAAAGGTGAAACGTTTAGGAATTAGCTAGTCCATAACGTCAAATGTACATTGGGAACTGTAGCGCTTCCCCCTCCGTTCAGTTCCCACGAGTAACGTTTTTTTAGAAATTGGCGTTTGTGCCTAATATGTTTTTTCTTCTTTTGTTTACTTTTCCTTTTTTTGATATAAGCAGTTTAAATTGTTTGTTCATAGAAAGTTCTCATGACTGGTGAAATATTGACATTACAAGCAGGTATGTAAATATTAGAAAGGTGTAATTTTATTTATACAATATAATACTAACACTAAATATCCAATTTAACTTTTGCTTTTGTTTTTTTAGGACAATGTGGTAACCAAGTTGGAAGTAAATTTTGGTCACAAGTTTGTTTAGAACATGGCATAAATCTTGATGGGACTACTGATGATAATTACAAAGATGCAATAAAGAATGATAGACCAGACGTGTTTTTTCAAACCAGCATTAATGATAGATTCACACCGAGAGCAATTTTAATTGATTTAGAACCAAGAGTTATAAATTCCATAACATCAGGCGAACAGAATGGATTGTTTAATTCAAAAAACATCTTTGTGTCTTCAGAAGGAGGAGGTGCAGCAAATCAATGGGTTGAAGGATATTTAAATGGTAAAAGAAATTTAGAAACGGTTTTAGATATGATTGATCGTGAATTAGATGATTGTGACAATCTTGAAGGCTTTCAACTAGTGCACTCAGTTGGCGGTGGCACAGGTTCAGGTTTTGGGTCGTTTTTGTTAGAAATTTTAAGTGATAGATATAGTAAAAAATTAATTCAAACACAGTCAATTTTTGGAGCATCAGAAGTCGTTGTTCAACCTTATAATACCATGTTGACGCTGAAACGACTAATACAAAACTCTGATGCTAATATAGTTTATGATAATAATTCATTAATGACAATTGCGTCAAAAAATTTGAAAGTTGCAAGCCCATCATATAATGATATTAATAAATTAATTTCCACTGTGATGTCAGTTTCAACAAATACATTAAGATTTCCGTCATACTCATATAATTCACTCACAAGTATGGTATCGACATTAATACCTACACCTGATTTACATTTCATTACACCAAGCTATACACCGTTCACCTCAGACTATGTTAGTAGTGCAGCAAAGGAGATTCGTAGAAGTACGATATATGATGTTATTTTGGAGTTATTAGATAAAAAGTTGAAAATGTGCTGTAATGGTGACAAAGATGAAACAGTTTTAGCAATGATGGATATAATCATCAGATCAAATACACAAATAGGGATGAAAGAAAATTCAACAATTCAAAAAGCTTTAATAAAAGCAAGATCAAGAATTAACTTTGCTCCATGGACACCATCGACGATCCATTTAGCCATGGGACAAAGATCATTCTTTAGTAAAATGAGCACAAGTGATGGTATTGTAAGCGGGTTGATGCTATCAAACTCCACATCAATTTTGAGTATACTTGACGATACAACAAAACAATATGATAGATTAATGGCCAAGAATGCCTTCCTTAACAATTATCTCAAGAGTGATTATGAAAATGAGTGTGGTGATATTATGCAGGAATTTCAAGAGAGTAGGGAAATTGTTGAAGCTTTAAAGAACGAATACATATCAAGCGGTACACTAGCCTACATGGAAGAAGAAGAGGAAGATAATGATATTGAAATATTAAGTAAAGATGATGGAGATATTGAGATGGCTTAAATATAGAAGTAAATGAATGTGTATAGTAATAAAAGTTACATAATGTATAATAATGTGTTATCAAAATAGTTTCCAGAAAAATAATTATAATTTAAACAAGGGTATATAAAATGATTTCAAAATTTTATCTTTGCAGTTATAAATAAATATAAAAACAAAATGTTTAATAATAATTAGGTAAATGATTTGCATCCCAACCGGTGCTTACACTTTGAACGCTCCCACTTTCGTCAATCTCCCAAAAATTCTTATTATTCAATTTAGTCTTATTAATGTCATCTTTATTGATACCCAGAATTGAATTATGCTCATTACTATTGAGTTGCATAAGATTATCCACCATAATTCTTTTCCAGTATCCGGGTACACACGATTCTAATTCTGGATTGTTCATGAAAATACCTTCGTGATCAACCTTTGAATCATAATCATTTTTCAATTCTGTATATAGTTTACCAACCACCTTTCTTAATACATTAATTACTTTTTCCTTTTCTTTTTTCAACTGTGATTGTGATTTTAATGTTATTTTTGACTTTGACTTGTAATTTTGTGTTTGAATATTAGTGTCATCGCTTATGGCAGCTGGATTCATGGATACGACGTTAAACTTCCAGTCATTAATTTTGGTAATCAATTCACTTTGATTTTTCTTAGTTAACTCATTTAATTTATTTTTATTCAGTGTATAAATCCCGTCCCTAATTTCATCTATTAATGAATTATCATCATCAGAATCAATAGATTCATCATCATCATCATCATCATTGTTATGACCCCTGTTATCTCTGACACCTTCGACATCAGATACATAACTTTGATTGAAATCAGAGATAACGTACCCATTATTCAACTCATTAGTGGATTTAAAAGAGTAAGATGAGTTTCTAGTGCTTAAAACACTGTTTGTATGGTTACCCTCATCTATAATAGCCTCATCTATCCTGTCATCAATATTTCCAGTGTTATCGTACTTATAACTATGTGCATTTTCATCAAAGGGGCTGAACAAAACCCACTCTGAATCTTCACTTAAACAGTTACTTCCTGTAATATCAACTCTGGTGCTATTATATTGATTAGTATCATTACATTTTAAGCTGTTGTTAATGTTTAATTTATGAATGCTTATAGCATCGTCTATACAACTTAGAGTACTATTTGCTTCATCATTTTTAACTAGTGGTTTCGGGTTAGTATTGATATGTTGAGCTTTGACAGGATGGTTTTGAGCTTTTAAATAAAATGGCTTTAATGGCATTTTTTGAATCTTTTGATTGACTGTAGCACAAGGAACCCAACAAAAGTAGATAAAGGTACGGTCCTTATCTGTTAAGATGTTTTTTAGACTTTGTTAAATCGATAAACGCGGGAAGACAAAAATTATCAAAATTATTAAGTATTATTAAACTATATCATTAAACTATATATTATTGTACTGTGTATCTAAACAGTAGAAGAAAAGAAGAATTAGTAGAAAACCAATAAGAAAAGAAGTCACATATAAATTTCATCTAATTTGAAATTATAGTGCAGTAATAAAAGTGGACTCACTATAACCATAGCCTGTTTCATCAACTTCAGTTTTACCGTCTTTAATGATCTTGAATTCCATTTGATTACTAAATTGATAAATGTAAGGTTTGGTACCAGCTACACCACTTACTATGTTTTTAACGAATTGTGGAATTTCAGCCATGACATCGACTCTTTCACATAAATTTTTTAATGCACCAGAAACTTCGACAATCAAATTTCCGGATTCATCCTTCATAGTATATGAAATTTTAGTTGGAACCATCCAACCCGAAGTTTCATCCAATTTACAATCTAAATGCTTAGTGTCATTATCTAAGGTAGCAAGAACAATTTTACCATCTTTATCAACAGTTATTGCAGTTGAAACTTTGGTTCTATTATATGCTGGGGGTGTTGTAAATTCCATAATAACAACAGAATATTCTTTTGAATGATAATTAAGGAAATCCCAGGTAGCAGCAGCATGATGAGGCTTCATACCTTGTAATGCCATAACGTACATACTTAAACCATCCTTGATATCAATTGTTTCTTTATCAATAAATTCAATTTCATGAGGTTCCATATATTCAATATCTTGACCAGGCTTGTGTTCTCTTAAAATAAGTTGTCCATCAACATGACATCTTGGCCAAAAGATATGTCTCATTGAACCCCATGGATTTTCAATATCTGTACCGTAATAAGTAACACCATCTTTACCAAATTTGACACCTTCACCAATACGTTTCAGTTTTAAATGAACTTCGGCTAATTTGTTAACAGATGAATCAATTGTGTAAATATCAGTTGTATCTTTATCCAAAACAACAGATAAATCATCAGCTTTAAAATCAGTACCATTTTCAATTGAAAAGTTTTCTAGCTTAGTTGAAGTCCAAACGAAATCAGTTGGATCCGCCTTTTTTAAAACTTTGAAAGTGAATTGTGCAGTTGTGTGTAACCCAATAACATTTGAATGAATGATTTGTGCAAATCCTGAGATCACATCATCTTCAAAATAAAAAGTTTGAGTTTCAACATTAGTATGACTTGGTGATACATATTTCATATCTTCTACAGTAATTGGTCCATATTTCTTTTCACCGGCAGGGATATCATATCCAACAGGGTGGATTGAATCTGGTCCATATTCAGGTTCAGCAGTACCTGCAACAACGGATAGACCTGATTGAACTAACTTCCACATGATGTTTCTAATGTATATGCAGAATTATCGTCTGGAACAATAATTCTAACTTCCAGATCAACTCTACACAGTGAACATTGACTTAAGAGTTCTAAAAAATGAAGGAAAACGCCCTCTGCGAAAAAAAAGAAAAATATTGATAAAAAAAAAAAAACTTGATCGGTGCACAGATGAACCGAGATAAGTGGTCTGCTTTTCATATTTACCATGTTGTATTACGTTTTTTTATATGTTTCATAACTCTATGTATGTTATACTGTACAATTCACTTATATTCAAAATATTTTTTCTAGCCCAAGACATCTTTTACGTGTCTCGTACTTCTTGTTCATCTTTCTCTTCGTGTTCACCATCCTCTTCTGCTTCATCTTCATCTTCGTATTCATCATCGTCGTATTCCTCTATTTCATCTTCATCATTTTCTCCCTCTTCTTCTTCATCGTAAATTAGAGACGCATCGAAAAATAGAGACGGATTGAGTGCACTAATATCACATGACGTAACCTTGCCATCAAAGAGTAATTCACTCATTATCAATCCTGTCGCAGGCGCATTATTAATACCCCAACATGAATGTCCAGATGCTAAATATAAATTATCAACATTTGTTTCACCAATTAATGGGCCCGACGATGATGGTATATCCAAGACAGGTAAATAACACGCTTGTTTCTTCAAAACTTTACCATTTTTCAAGTTATTTGACAATTTGGAAACATTACTAAATAATTCTTCACATTTTTCGGTAACAACTTCAACATCATCTGTTGTTTCAGGTATTAAAACACTTGAATCACCTTCACCACAAACGTACACTTCATCTTTTCTTGCATAAATTTCAGGCGAAACAAACTTATTATTAAACAGTTTCAATTCAGTGAAAACTGCATATGGACTGATTTGTTCAACATTTTCAGGCTGTATAATAATCGAATGTGCCCTCAAACCACTTATTGGACAATCAGGTAAAATTTTAGAAGTCCACGGGCCAATTGACATTATAACTTTATCACCATATAGTTCGAATTTTTGATTTGTAGTACCGTCATTTTCCGCCTTCGCACTTGATGGGTGATAAATGACACCATTACATTCACCAGTTTCTTCATTAATTATAATATCATCAATTTTAGCAATGACTAATTCAACACAACCTGTTAAAATACATTGATTTAATATGAACGTAGTAAATTGATATGGATGAACTTGTGCAGTTGTGGATTCGTTTCCTAATTGATTCCAATCATTAATCACGCTATCTTCAATCCAACTTAAATTTTTTGGTAAATGTGAAGATAATCTATCAGTTGAAGTTGAACTATTTGATTCAATCTCAATTGAATTCTTCTTAATTGTTGTTGCTCTACTCATCGGTTTACTCCCTAGATCTAGACTGTTATTAGTAGGTGGCTTGTCTCTTTTCATAGTTAATGGTGATGTTATACTTTCAGCAATACTATTTAATTTCGAATCATTATTATCATTATTATTCTTTTTATTATTCTTAATATTATCAAGTTGTTTATTCATCTTTCTTTTAATCTTTTCCAATCTTGCATCAGAAATATCACCTTCAACAGAAATTGTGGTTAATCTTCTGTAACCCCATTCTTCCTCCCCATTGAATTCATTTGCTAAATCTTGATGCAATTGAAAACTTAAAGGAACAATTTGCTGAGGAAATGCCCATAAGGCTAATAAACCACCAGCTTTACCACTGGCACCACCAGCAACTCTTTTACTTTCCAGAATGGTGATATAATGTTTTTTCGGATCAAATTTTGGATGTCTTGTTAAATAGAATGCAATACAGACACCTATAATGCCGGCACCGACAATTATGTAGTGGGTCTTGCCCTTGTGTTTTCCTGACGGGGTGGTTGAATAGGTAATAAATTCAGGTTGTTGTTCGTGTTCATTAGTTGTTGTTCCACTGGAGGTCATGGTGTATAATATATGCGGTGTGTATATAGGCAAACAGGATGAGCTTCCAATCTGTAAAAAGTAAAAAAGTGGTGTAAGGTCAAGTCCATATTAGTTGAAATCAGCACAGAGAAAGTGGAACAAATTTGAGGAAAATAAAAAGGTGAAAACGAAAAAAGATTCCCATTTGGGGAAAAATTATTTGTTGCGGCGATCGACCCAAAGCTAGAATTTGGTGCTTTTCCAGCATGAATATTGAAATAGAAGCTGGAGTGTAGGCCTGAAAAAAAAAAGAGATTTCTCTGTTAAGAGGATAGGAAACCATAGCAGGAGATACCTAGGACAATGTCAGGCCTTGCAGACTCGTTTACAGAAAATGACGAAGCAATAAAACATCTTCTCAGACAGGTGGTCTACATGTTTTATCCTCATCAATCAATCATCATTCTAGAAGCAATTCTCTTTCATAACGTTTTATTTGAAGATGATCTGATCAAGCTTTGTTGCATGCACAAGAAAGTGTTTCGTTCATTTTGTAATAAATTGATAGATGATAAACTAATTGTTTCTCATACTCAGAAGGAAGAAGTTCAACCATTTAAGTTGTTTACTAGAACTTATTATTATGTGCATAATATTGAAGCCATTGATTCAATAAAATGGAAAATTCATACAATCGTTAAAAAGGTCAAGGAAGAAATTGGAAATTTCAGTGAGCCTCAGGGTTACATTTGTCCAACTTGTCATACCAAATATACATTACTAGATGCATCTTCATTGTTGACGGACGATAAACTAAATTTCGAATGTTCAATTTGTAATGATTATTTGATCGATGATGATATATCTCAAGAGCAAAGGAAAGGTCAAGAAAAATTAGAGAAATTAATGTCTTTAGTTGAACCAATCATTCAATATCTTAAAATTATTGATGATTTGAAAATTGATGATAATAATTTTGAATCGACTTTAATGAAATATATACCTGCATTCTCTGATTCTTTGGCATTGTATTCGATTTCAAACAAAACTGGTATTAATAGGAAGAAGAAAACAGATGATTCTGACATCACGGATGCAAACAAAAAATCACAAGCAACAATTCATGTTTCAATTACTGCGGATGATGAAGATCTTAAACGTGAGAGACAAAAGAGAGAAGATAGAAATAAAAAGCTCAGACAAAATGCTTTACCGTCATGGCATCAAGAATCTACTGTTGGTAAACTAGCACTAGGAAGATTGGATTCTGATGATGAAACTGAAAACAACTTAGATTCATCATCAATTAAACAAGAGGATAATTCTACTGATGCAACAACTCTTGTTGATAACAATCTAGCTTCACAAATTAGTGTTAAATCTGAACCAACTGGCGATGGTTCAAATGCATCAATAAATCCAACTCCATTGACAAATGTAAATTTAAATATAAACCCAAGTACATCTTTAATCTCAGATCCTTCAATTGCCAAATCGCCGTCTCTTAACTCATCATTGTCAACAATTTCTGCAATACCAAATATACCGTCTGTTTCTGAAGGTACAACGACAGAAGAATTTGATGCATTATCTGCATATTATTCTCAATTACGTCAACGACAAGCAGTTGAAGAACAAGAAGAAGAGGATGAAGAAGATGAAGAAGAAGAAGAAGAAGAAGAAGATAATGATGGCGATATTGATATTGATCTAGATGATGAAGATATAGAACTAGGTGATGGTTTTGGTGATGATAGTAATGATAATGAGCCATCTACTAATGGCAGTAGCAATGGAAATGGAACTCAACCACCACCAGTAGAATCGGAAAAGTCAGAAGAACCAACCGAAAAAGATTCTTCATTGATAAAAGAAGATCTAGATGAAGATGACTTTGATTTGGACATGTTCGCAGATGATGAATAGTATACTCAAATACCTTCCTATACATCTAAAATCAAAAATATTAAATAAGAGTTTTGTAAATTAAGACAAAAGTAAGTTTTAGCATACATAAACTTTTGGAGGGAGAGTCAAATAGCTAAAGACAGATCCTCATAATGTTAAAAATCTTGAAAGGTTTATAAATAAAATTAAGAATAAGAAAATGTATGTAAATAAATAGCGATTAAATTATGTAGGCTGATAAACCAATTAACTAAAAATCATCATCTTCCATCTTCTCAACCCCCGTACTATTAGTTGTAGAATTTGGGTCAGAGCCCGAAGATCCCTCTTGCATATTCTTTTTTTGTGAACCCATATCCATTCTATTCAGCCTATCAATGAAATTATTATGCATAGCTTTATCAGTTGTTCTAGTACTATTATTGTAAGCAACAAGTGGAATATTTTCTATACTATTAGTTCTACCATATCCAATTTCATCATCATCGCTATCATAATCATCATGTTCTTCATCTTCATCACGATCGCCATACCGTGAAGTTCTCATTCTGCCATTTCTTCTACTAGGATTGAATTCTGAATAAGTAGCTGATCTACTGCGTGAGTAAGGATCTCCATCATATGTACTATAACGTGTTAGTTGTCTAGAGTACTTATCTGCTGATGTACCGGAAACAGTCAATACATTGGCTGCAACATGTCCAAGAAATTTACCTGTTCTATTTGCAATTTTAACCCATGGAATAACACCTTTTTTAAGATTTTCGGATATTGTAGGTTCTCTATTAAATGAATGGGATGTATTGTGTCTCGATACGCCGGTAGCAGCTCTCGAAACTGAAGGAAATAATTCATTAACATCCGTACCCAATGTATTTGTCCTCTTCATTGCATGATATGCCTCAAAATCATCTCTTAAGTTGAGCTTTTCATCCGAAAGCATGATTGCTCTATCTATTGAATTAGGTAAACCTCTATGTCTTCCTCTAATTAATGTTGCAATAATGACCAACTTTGATAATTTTGTGAATTGTCCTGAAAATGATGTATTATATCCCGGATATCCCAATGACAATCCAACTGTACCATATGCTGAAATAACTTCAAACATTATTTGAAAGACTCCAAACCTCACATCTCCCTCTTTAATCTTACCAGCTTCACAAATACAAATAATGAATATAGCCAAAAAAACAAACCATAAATCGAATGATAATTGTTTTCTCAAATGTGCTCCAATATATTTCAGTTTTGGTGCATTTTCTACATTTCCCTCATCATCCTCTCTTTCATAAACTCCTAAAGATTGCTCTTCGTAAACGTTGGTTCTTCTAATTGATATTGCTAAAGGTAGAACGGAAATATACATCATAACCATATAGCTGAGTTGAATAGCAGGATTTAACACAGCCAAATCAACAACGTTAAAACCTGCAGTTCTTGTTGAGAATGCTTGATAAAGACCTGCCAAGATTTGATATCCCCTTGGTAGATATTTTAGAGGTTCTGTACCAAAATCAAGAATAATGAATAGAATCCAATCAATAGCATTTAATAGAACTAAAACTGCCGTTAACCACCATGTTGGACCCGATGGAAATAACAATGTAAAACATCTTCTTGGATGATCTAAAAGAAAACTCAATGAATGATGTGTCATTGTAAGTGGTCTTACAAACAATCGCATAGTCCAAATGATCAATCTAAGAAAAATAGGGAATCCTGTGTTGCCAATCAAAATGAAAAATCCTGAAATAATTAAAACATATGCATTTTTGGCAAACATCATCATAGAGTCCGGATTTAATGTATAGCCCAGATCATTAAAAGAACTCATCGATGTAAAAAATGCCCACCATATCGGTTTAACGCCAACAGCCTTTAATTGCTCTTGATAATTCTTTTTTTTGAGAATAAATGGGATTAAAAAGACACATCCAATTATATGAAATCCAACATAATAAAAAACCAAAATTTTACTCAATAACTTCATGGATTGATATTCCACGCCACCCAATTCTGTCTTTTGATTACTCGATAGTGCAAGAAATTTAGAATTTCTACCAACTGTAGGTTTCCAAGATAAATAATTAGTTTCAACTCTTTCCGGATAATTGGCCAAAAATTCATCATCAGTCATATTTGAAATATCAGTGATATCGGTCATTGTTCTTTTTCTTGAAATACCTGTTAGTGACCTACCAAAGAAACTTGGTTTCCGGGGATTTTTCAATTTCTTATGAATGTTGTCAATTTCACCATCACTTTCAGTTTCCGAATCATTATTCTTAAATGTTGAATTATCAAATGCTGATCGCAGCTTTTTAGAAAACTCTGGCATATGCATTGTATGTGATCTTTGAAAATTCTTTAACTTTTCATTTGTTAATTTAGCATTGGTTGATGTTGGGCTAACTGAACTGTATTCAGGTGTATTATTATTTGCATCACCTTCATTTCCACTGTTAATCTGTTCATCTCCATTACTATCCCCAACTCTATACAGAGGAACAGATAATGATCTATTCTTTTTCTTTTTTTTATCAATACTAAAACTTGGACTTTGTTTCAATTTATCTTGAGTCATTTGAAATTTACGAAGTTTCTCTTTCTTTTTTTGAAGTTTTCTCTCCTTCAATAATTTTCTGTGTCTTTTGAGATTTGTAGGTAATTTCTTTTTTCTATCTTCTTCGTCTAGTTCGTGGGGACTCTTGATATGCAATGCAGGCCCTGATTCAAATTCTTCATTAATTTGGTTAGGTCCATGTTGTAACGCTGAAATGGACATGTATAAATCTCTAGGATTTATATCTCTTTTTTTCTTTATTGGTTTAGGTAATTCACCAAACTTTATATTGGTTGGAGTATTTTCTATTGGTGAATTAGAGTTGCCGTTTTTACGCCTGTAATTATTATTGTTAAGGTTGGCCTTTGATAATAATTCATTTTTATCTCTTTTATAATTGGTAATTTCATTGTCTAAGTCTGATTCATCATTTAGATCGCTATCATCAATAATTGGATTATCATCCATTTCATCAGAATCACTTGGTTCACTCAAATGATCCACTCCGTTAATAGAATTGTTGGAGTTATTTTTTGATTTTTTTCCTGGAATATTCGTTCCTTTTGCTTCATTTGAATCATCTAATTTACTACTATTTGATTTTTGATCACTGGTTTTTCTCAGATTGTGCTCAAATCTTTGCATACGACTTGTCAATCCTTCTGAAGCATTATGACTATCATAATTTCTATCTGGGTTATTGACGCTTTGTGCAGTCATTGTTTTAACATGTGTTGCAGACCTTAAATTTGCAATTGTTTTAGTTCTATTCATTTTGTATTGCTGTATCGACCTTTCTTGAATATGATCAAACCTTTTCTCATACCAATATAATCTGATAAATGTAAGTGTACTATGAATAAAAATTGGAGTTGTAAACATACAAACAATGTATAAAATAATTTGTTGATATAGTTTCATTTCGTTCATTTGGACTGATGCCAAACCACCCTGAGTTGATGCACCTGTAGTAAATAATAAAACGTCAATATAGTTCATATTTCTTTTGGGAAAAATTATTATGGATCCTAATATTATCCATAATATAATATAAACATAATGAGCAATGATGAAATTTGGAATAATCTTTTTGACAATTGGACCAATTACATCTTCGATTCTATAAATAACCTTTCTAATTCTAGCACCAACACTCAATCTAATATTGTTGATATTAGCACGAGTGTCATCCATTAAAGTGGAATTTTTCCTAACTCTGAGACCCAATCGAGATCTTTTTGGTGATGTATGTGTATCTGTGTTTAGTTTTGGACTTGGAATTCTTCTATTTTCATACTCATCATCTTGCTCATTCATAACAATATCTTTGGGATGTTTTTGAGGTATCCATCTCGGAAAGTAAGAATGAGGAGCTTCATCTTCATCCAAATCATTCACCACCTCTTTGTTTAATTCGGGTTTGTTTATGTTTGAAGTAAAACCATTTTGAACCTCATCATCTGAATATTTTGCAGTTTCTGGTTGCAACAGACTTGAAGACTGATGCGAAAAGCTCATTTCAACGGAATTTATTGATTAATTCAATATGAGGATATAAAAATTAATATCTAACAAACTCGACTGTACGATAATTTATATATGCTGTTGTTTTTAGTTGCTAATTAGTTTTTTTTGGATGTGTTTTTACAGAATAAGTGCAGCTGCTTATTCAAGCCAATATTGAACATGAAAATTTTAAAAGACCCACTCATCCTAATTAGGAAAGTGAGACCTGCGATAATAAGGTCTGTACCATATGTGCGTAAAATGTTACTATAAAGTCAAACAACGCAATCCAGTCCAGTTATACCAAATAAACAGCAATTTTGCATTAAGTTACATTGTGTATGGCCTTCAGGCAAAATCATTTTATTATTAGAAACAAATCAATAATATATTGTAATATATTAGCACAAAATTATAAGACTTTGAAGTGTATAATTCTGTTATTGTACATAATTGCTATTATACATAGATCCCTATAAACAATATCAAGTGCCTGAACGATAAGTATCAATACTAGTACCAGTATCAACACCTAGTGCATCTTGATCTCCATATTCATCCGGATCAGGCTCTGCATCATTATCTTCCTCTGCCTGATCACCAAAATTTTCATCGTCATCTTCATCATCTTCATCGTTGTCATCATCATCGTCATAATCTTCTTCTTCATCATTATTGGCTGTGTATTCATAATCACCATCTTCATCTTCATTATAATCATAATCATCGTCTTCTATACGATTTATTCCCAAACCATTATAATTTTGCTTTGAAAATTGATTGTTTCTTTGGCTGTAAAATCCATTATCATTAAATTCTGTTTGACTATTGATTTGTCCATTATATACATTAGAAATTTGATTTTCGGTATTTGTGAATCCATTTAATATTGGACGTCTATTATTTTTGGAATTTGTATCATTATAATAGTTCAACATCGAAACCAAATCCGAATTCTCTCTTGAAACAACACTTCTTTGAATTTGATTATTCATCTTTGATTGTGATTCTCTCTGTAAGTTTGTATGATAAGGTATATCACTTTGCAATTTGGACTGTGATTGCGATTGCGATTGCGATTGCGAATTCATCGTTATAATATTTATCATATTCTCAGTTTCTTTCAAAAAAACTGATCCTGGTGTATCTATCTGCTCAGTATCCAATCTAGTTGCATTTTGAGCTGTATTCATTGAAACTACTGTATTTGGATTTACTGGAGATCTTTCAGCAGGGTCACTATTCAAAATTGTCGACAGTTTTGGTAAATTCTGAGATAAATTCAAGCTAGTAGATTTATTCATACTGTGGCTACTACCATTCATCAGTTTTCTTTTCTTAGCTATTTTCTTATTTGAGGCGTCAATTGCTACTTGCTTGCAATATTCACAATCATTAATAACTCTTTTCGAAATTTCTTTTATTCTACTGAAATGATACTTTGTACCGACCAAAATAGTCGTCTTGTTAATACCATGATGCTGAAAACTATGCATTTGCCTTGTGACACGAATTTGTTCATCTAAACCCATTATTACTTCTCTGCCTTTAAAATATAATTTATTATTGATGGTTTCATAGTGATAAGATAACGATCTTAACCTTGTTTTTTCTTGTCTTGTTGCATTTACAGGATATTGCCCGGTTGATAAATATTTTAAAATATTATCATATTTAGTTTTAATTGTTTCTCCAGTATCCTCAATAATCACTAAATCTTTACTAAAAATATATGATGCAATTAGTGAATCCTTTGTACTTTTCAGTATTGCACATGAATTAACTTTACCAACTTTTATAAATCCACATTTTTCTAATAATCTTTTGCCACCTAAGTTAGTTTCAAAAACTAATTCAATGATTGTTTTACTATAACCTAAAGTTGGAGCCCATCTTATGAAGCATTCACATATGTAAAAACCAATGCCACGTTTTCGAATACCTGCATTAACTAAGAAATTAGTTGTACAAATATGTGAACATCTACCAGGATAGGCAGATTTGATGAAAAATGCCCCTAAACATTTTTTCGCCCATTCATTAACAGTAACCGAATTGTCGTTTAAACTAGGATCATCACCAATACACATAACCCCAGCAAATTGTTGAAACCAATAATTTGAAAATTCTTCCTCCGTTAAAGGTTCAAAGAACGGTAATGTATCACCACGTAAAATTTCATCATTATATTCTTGTGCTAAAAACTTAACCAAATTAATCGGCACTTCATTTATATTCAAAATCGGATAGATTGTTGCAGTGGTATTTAGTTCTTTTAAATGAATCGTGACTCTTTCGATTCTAAAGGAAGTACTGTAATGTGGTGTATAATGATTTCTTGAAAACAATACATTGTTAAACCCACTCATTTTTAAAAAAGAATTGATGAGCTTTCAACTAATTGTTATGATCTTTGAATATATGCTAAGATAAAGTGTTGATGGTTGTAAAGTGACAAAATCATGGACAAAATCACGAAATAAGTTAACGCGATGAATTATATTCAAATATGTAATTGGTTCACTATTGAATATAATTCTGGATTGATATAAAATTAAAAGACTGCAATTTATAAATGGTTAAATCAATATAAGAGTATCAATAAGCAATAAAGTAAATACAAATAGGTAGTAACAAATTCGAAACGAATCAAGAAAACAAATCTTGAATGTAAATGAATTATATTTCTACGTTAATAGTAATTGTAACACAAGGAAATAAAAAATTTAAGGAAATAAATCAAGGGTGAGTACTTATAATAAATAAACAAATAAATAAAAAGTGTTACTTTTTTTAATTTCTAAACTTCAAGAATATCAATTTCTAATTGATTGTGGCATACTTCTCATATTATTGGAGCCTTTTGATGATTTACCCCAACCGCACTTCAATGGTCTACCATTGATTGTAAAACCAGATAATTGAACAATTGCTAATGCAGCTCTTTCGTGTGTATCATATGTTACAAATGCGCAATTCTTTTCATTCAATAATTTAAAATTGACAATATAACCAAAATTTTGTAATAATGGAATCAAATCATTTTGTGATGTATATTCTGCTAAATTACCCAAGTAAACAACTGACAGCCAATTTGGTGTTTGTCTCAAAACCATTTCATAAGATATAGTACCATTCATTGGTTGTTGTTGTTGCTGTTGTAATGGTCTCATGTTTTGTTGGCCATTTGTATTCATGTCCATTTGATTCATTGGCATAATATTACTACGGAACTTACCACCAGTGTTGTTATTCATTGGATTGATGTTAGAATTATTGTTAACCAATGCAGTGTTAAAAGGTGGTTGATTGTTGTTATCGTTGTTCATCATAGATAAGTTTATCATGCCATTAATGTTAGAATTTTCATTATTTTCACTGTTACTGTTATTGTTTAAGTTCTTGTTAAAATCATTCATCATGTTGTTCATATTGTTGTTGTAATGGTTGTTGTGGTTGTAGTTATTATTATGGGTGTTGTGATTATAATGGTTGTTATGATTGTAATAATTATAGCTGTTGTTATTGGTGTTGTTGTTATTATTACGATCTCTGTGAGATGCCCAATTTAATCTAATTGGACGATCGCCTAAAACGTAGCCGTTCATTGCCTGTAAAGCTTCATCGGCATCATTTTTATCACTGAAGCAAACAAAACCATAACCTCTTGATCTACCACTTTTCATATCCCACATAACATTTGCTTGAACTAAAGTGTTAAATTTCTTAAAAACATTAGTTAACATTTCATCATTAACCTCTAAAGATAAATCACCAATGAATAAATTAAAAGTGTCGTTATTCTTTATAGTTTGGGTTTGATAAGCTTTATTAATTTTCAACGGGTTATCAGCAACCACGACGTTGTTTAATGAATTTAATGCAATATCAGAAAAATCCGGGTTTTCATATTCAACAAAGGCATAATTGAAACCTGGTTTGTTTTTGTCTTGTAAAATTTTGATACTTTTGATTGGATTACCTAAATTAGTAAATAATTCTTGTAATGCAAGATCGGATATACTTCTATGCACATTACCGACATATAAGATCGTCTTTGACAGTTCACGACCACCTTCAGAAATTGATGCAATATGCACATTTGAATTGCTATCATCAGAAGATGGAATCATTTGAGGATTTGCATCAGAAGATAGTTGAGGTTGCATATCAATTTGTGGTTGAGATTGATTATCTTGATCGACAGGTTGAGGTTGAGATTGAGATTGAGATTGAGATTGAGATTGTGACTGATCTGTAGACATTTTCAAATTATGGTAAAAATTGGGTTAGTTGAAGATTATTTATTAAAACTTAGGGTATTTTAACTGTGCAAAAAACTCAAAGATGCAATTCTTAAAAAATGAATGGGAAAAAGTGATATCTGAAAGACAGAATAAGATTGATCGGAAAAACGATTATTGGAAGACCCAGACTTCAGGAAGAAAGAAGAAAGAAGTAAAAAATAACGCTCTGAGCTGACAACAAATGAAAAAGGCAGGAACCTGGTTTTAAAACAAAACTTGAAAGGGTTCTACTGTATGTACGCTATGAGGGCTGTTCAATGGTCTTACACAAGAGGAAACAGTATCGTTTTCTTTCTGGTGAACCACCAACTTCCAGAGTTTGGACCTTTTGTAATGCGCAAATTTAAAATTTCAGCACTGGAAAAAACGGAAAATGGCAAATATGGAATGCAATTCAGTCGATCGACGCAAAGCTTTGTCAATTCTAGAAATAGCATGACGACGATAACTGACATTAACAAACCTCCAAGTTTCAGGTGATTTTGTGACATTGGGAGTAATTACTAGCCAATTAGCCATGGACAGACCGTTCCAAAGCAGAGTTGCTACCTCGACACCCAACGCAGATGCTGCAATTGACAGATCTATTCCAGAATTCCCTGCTGCAACCCCAATTGATGAAGACAATTATTTCAGGTTCCATAAACCACCTTCATATTTATCACAAATTAGTAACGATGTTGCTAGCTTTATCAACTATAACCATCTGAAAAATAGAAAGATTGTACTAATCACTTCTGGTGGTACTACTGTTCCGTTGGAAAATAATACTGTTAGATTTATTGATAATTTTAGTGCCGGTACAAGAGGTGCAACATCTGCTGAGTACTTCTTAGAGAATGACTATTCTGTCATCTTCTTACATAGAGAATTCTCTCTTTTACCTTATTCAAGACACTTCAGCCATACAACCAATTGTTTGCTAGATCATTTACAGTTCTCTAAAAACGGTGAAAAAGTTGAAGTCGATGATGTTTTACAGAAGGATTTATTTGACGTTTTACATAAATATCAAAAGGTTAGAGAAAATAATATGCTTTTATTGGTGCCATTTACAACTGTTAATCAGTATCTATTCACTTTAAAACTAATTGCCCAAGAATTATCAGTGATTGGTTCAGATGCGATGTTCTACTTGGCCGCTGCTGTATCTGATTTTTTCCTACCAAGTTCAAGATTACCTGAACATAAAATTCAGAGTCAAGACCATGGCGGTAAACTAGTCGTTGATTTAGAGCCTGTGCCGAAGTTCTTGAGAAGATTAGTCGATTCTTGGGCTCCAATTGCAATGATTGTAAGCTTTAAATTAGAAACTGATGATTCAATCTTAATTAAAAAGGCAACAACTGCATTGAAAAGGTATAATCACCAATTAGTCATTGGTAACTTACTACAAACAAGAAAACATGAAGTTGTTTTTGTCACCCCTGAAAATAATGATTGGATTAAATTATCTAAACCACAAATTGATGAAAATGTCGAAATCGAATCTTTGATAATTCCAAAAGTTTTAGCTTTACACACAAAATGGATTAAAAGTCGTGATGAATTAATTAAATAAGTAGATAATATTATTATCATTATCTTTGTATGTACATCTATAAGTTTTATTTTATATTTTAATGATCTAATGTTTTACTTTGCTTCATAAGAATGAAATTCCAATACCCCATTGAACTCCTTTTCTTAAACCATCATTTGCATTTGCAATTATTGGTACTGCCCAGTTTAATTCAAATGCTGCCATTGGGTGTGAATATGAAATACCAAATCCTGTACTTAAACAATTATTTTTAAAAACATCAAACATATTCGTATTATTTGTTAGTTTACCAATATTTGAAAATAGATGTAGCTTGAATCCAGAATCCGTATAATAAGGTAGATTTGAAAAGAAGTTTAACCCAATTGCATGGAAATAGTTACCACCTAAACTTAGATTCATCTGTTTGGGTCCCATACCTGCAATCAACCAGCCTTTCATATCATTTGATCCTCCCAATTGAAATTTATCCATTGGATGAATTAAATCTGATTTAATTGGGTAAATTATACCTGATTTGAAATTGAAATTAAATAAAAAGTTAGATGATAGCCTATAACCTTTTGAATAATCAAAGCTTGATTTGATGAATTTATTCGAAGAAAATAACGATAGTTCATTTGAAAATCTCATGTAAAATCCTTTATCAAATATATATTTTGCATCTCTATTATCTTTTATAATTGAATAGGTAATCGATGATTTATAATTATAACCAGAATTAAATAAAAAATAATCAGTCATTAATGAATTGTTTCTTAAAGAATTTGTGGAATTTTTCAAATCTATTGATCTAATTAGATTTTCAATAGAAATTTCATGATTAAATTTATTTTCAATTGGTAGATTGTTTGTACTAAATTTAAATGTTAACCCTTCAATTGACTGATTATGATAAGAAGTATAATCAATTGATCTTGAAGAGTGATACAATATTGTGTTAAATTTATAGTTCGGTAAACTTAACAATGGACTTGAATAATTTATTAAATATTGTGATTTACTAGATCTCATTTTAAATTCATTTGATGATATATTAGTATCTAAATCGATCGATTCACCACCTCCAAATATATTTTTCCATTGTAATTTAATGTAGCCATCGCCTTCACCATTACCAACATTAGTACCAATTTTCATGAAAAATTTCTTCACTGGTACAACTTGCATATTAACAATAACATTTAACAAGTCTGGATTAAATACGTCAATTGGTTGGATTTCAGGTACAGATATTTGACATCCCAAATTTGTTATAACGTCATTCTTAAGCAAGTTGAAATTAACTAGATCAATATTATTCAATAGTTTTGATAATGTTAAAGTTTTACAATTATTATTTAGTTCTGATATTATTGGATCTAATTGCTTCTGTAAAAAAGAAGAGCGGAACTTCCCATCAGCTCCCATAAAGTTAAACTTGAGTATATTGACAGGTCTTGTTGAGTTTTCACTTATAACTTGATTCATTGCATTGACGTTATATCGATCAAGTATATTCTGTCTTTTCATTTCTTCTTCTTCCTGCACCGAAAGTTTTCTATCCTTGGATTTAGGATCAAATATAGAGTCTTCAAACTCTTCATTTTGTTTGTTCATCTTAAGTTTGTCTTCCAATGAAAAATAAGAACAAAATAATCCAGTTGTTAAACTCTTGAAATCTCTTACAAAATTAAATTTCAACTATCTCGATTTCCATATGAATAAATAAAAAATCATTACAATACCTTACGAGTTAGAATACTTACATAAAACTAAAATAATTCTACCCAATCAAACCATTTAAACCATCTGGGTTCAACCAAAAGACATTTTGCATTTGCAATTACACTGCCGCTTAAAGATTCAATTTTTCCAGTAATATTAACTTTACGACCTCTAGCTTCTTGAACCTTGGCTGTTAATACAAAAGATGAGCCGGGTTTTATATTATCTTTCAAATCAACCTTTAGCTTTGCAGTAACCCCTCTTTTACTGGGTAATTTATCAAATCCACAAAAGCATAATGCTTCATCTAATAAAATCAGCACAATCCCGTTGTGGACCTTACCATCTAAACCAACAACATTTTCATTATCCGCCTTACCAAATAATATCAATTCGCCTTCTTTTCTATTAATCATAACAATTGGCGATCCGACATTCAATAAGCCTTGAGATACTTGATTATGACGATGAATTTTAGGGACTATTTTATTCAATTCCATTAATTCAAAATTGTCATCTTTCAAACATCTTTCAAAAACTGGCGACTTACTGAATTCTGCATAATTAGATAATCGACTATATCGAGATAACTTATTTGCTGCTGTGTCTATATTGTGATGCCTTTCTTTAACCAAATCCATAGGTTTTGCCCAAAGTGGAGAGTCTGGCCATGGTCGTGCGAAAACAGAAAACCCAAGGCCAAAAGCGGTTGCAAAAAATGTGCTCTTGACAGCAAGCTTAAATACTTTTTTAATCATACCCACTTATAGTAGTTTCTGTGTTATATAAATACAAGTAGCTAAATAGAAGAGATTATCTTGTAAAGAAATTATCTTTGATTACAAATTTACCCGGCAGCCGCGACTCATTATTGTTTAAACATGATTTTTCGTTTTAGTAAAGTTTACGTTGTTTGATGCTTGTTATTGTTGTTAGAGATTCTTTGTGTAAATATATCTTACAGCAATGGAGAACACAGAGAATAGACCGGAAAGTGCAAACAAGAAAGATGTAATATCTCTTGCAAAAAAAATGCCAGTCACTTCTGAAATTGTGCGAGAAACTGATAGCATTGAAACGTCGGTTAATTCTAATGATATGGAAGATTTAAATAACGATGAAAATGTCAGACAAGCACCAGAAAATGGCGATACAAACGAAGTTACTACTGAAAACACGAAAGTAACTGAAACAATTGAAGAGTTCAGTAATCCCGAGTCAAGCATACCACAAAAAGGTGTGCTAATGGCTGAAAATACACATTTAAATGAACTGGCAGATAAAACTAAATCTATCGAAAGCGAAAACACCAATAACGTCATTCAAAATGAAGAGGAAATTGAAGATAAAAAAGAAGATGAGATTAAAGAAAAGAGTGAAGACAAGAGCGATGTGATAAATGCTGACAATGCTGAAGGAATAAATATAGACAAGGAAAAAGAAGTAAACAAAGGCAAGAAAGAAGATGATAATAAAAATGAACCTTTGGAAAAGACAGAAGAAATAAAAGAGAAAACAGTAGAGGAAACAGAAGAAAAGACTGAGGTAATAAATACAGATAAAAGTGTTTATCCATCAGATGAAGCAGGAAATAATGACATGGATGACCTATTCGATGAACCTTTAATGCCACCAATTGATGATGAAATAAAAGATAAAGATTTTAACGATATAGATGTGGATGTTGATACCGATGATATGGATAATGAAAAATCATCTAGTATCACTGATGCTGTTGACAGTTTAGAAAAAAATAAAAAAACATCATCAAAAGCAACTGCTAAATCAAAGTCAACCATGTTATTATCAAATATTGCAACGCAATCACATACGATTGTTTTACCATCTTATTCGTCATGGTTTGATTTATCCAAAATTCATCAAATTGAACGTGAATCATTACCAGAGTTTTTCCAAAATGTTATTAAAAATAAAAGTCCTGAGATTTATCTTAAATATAGAAATTTTATGGTCAATACCTATAGATTAAATCCAAATGATTATTTATCATATACCTCAGTTAGAAGAAATTTAATTGGTGATGCAGGTGCATTACTTCGGCTACATAAATTTTTAAATAAATGGGGAATAATAAACTATCAAGTTAATCCTGAAACAAGACCAAGGCAACAAGAACCTCCTAACACAAGTGATTTTGTTGTGAATTTTGATACTCCTCGAGGAATGTTTCCGTTTGAAAGTTACAAACCACCTACAGATTTTCCAGATTTGGAAAAGTTTAATTCTATTTTAAACAAGAAACATTCTCTAGCGGAAGAAAATTCGAGTGAATCAACCAACAAACTAACATTTAAGAAACAAAAAATAATCAAACCTGATATTAACAGCGGATGGGACAACGACTCACTAAAGAAATTAATTGAAGGAGTTTCAAAGTTTAAAAATGATTGGTATCAAATAGCAGATTTTGTTGGTAATTCAAAGACCCCAAATGAGTGTATAATTAGATTTCTACAATTACCAATTGAAGACAAGTTCTTAGAAAATAATAAAGAAGCTTTGGGGCCTTTAAAATATGTTCCAAACTTATCATTTTCTTCAAAGGATAATCCAATAATGTCAACACTAGCATTTTTAGTTAATATGGTTGATTCTGATGTTGCAGTTGCTGCATCAAATAGAGCAATTAAAGTTATGGACAAAAAGTTAGAAAAGAAGTTAAATCGTTATAAAAAGCAGTTAAATCAAGAGGAACAAGGACAAAAAGATAAAAATGAAGAAAAAGAAGATCCATTGAAAGACATCAAAGATGCAGCAGCTAATGCATTTGGTATTATTGGTGCAAGATCACATTTATTTGCGACTTTTGAAGAAAGAGAAATGAACAAATCGCTAGTTAATATTATACAACTACAGCTAAAAATTGTTGATATGAAAGTTTCAAAGTTGAACTCATTAGAAAAAGAATTTGAGTTGCAAAAAAGATTAATTGAAAAGAAATCGAATGAGTTATTAGAAGAAAAACTCAGTATATTCAAGTATAATAATGCTACTACTTCAAAATTCTTACAAATTATTTCAATCTTAGAATCAACTAATGATTACAACGATGTTGATATTAAGACCATTAAGAGCTTAATTAATCAATCAAAGGAAATTTTATACAAACCTCCAAGGAAGCAACTCAATATACTTGAAGAAGATGAGGACGATGAGACAACCAAAGACGTTAACGAATCCGTTAAACCAATTAGTTTTGAATCTCCAATGTTGTATAGATATTGGAGTGGATAAGAACCATGCGCTAGAATACGCATATTTTAATTTATATTCCCATATATTATCCTTTTAGTCAATAGCCTTTCATTTTCAATAATGAAAAGCTATTAAAATTTATAAAAATCTTCTTGTATCTTAATATAGCCTTATTTATTATTATCAATTCTTTTTGTTTGAATATTTTATACTTTAATATATTTACATGTTTAATTAGTTATAAGAATTTATCTAGTTTTTCAGAAACTTTGTCCTCACTTGATGGTCCCTTATTACTTTCTCCAGAAAGTTCTTCGTCACTAAACTCAACATCTTTGATTTTCTTGAATGCCAACTTCAATTCTCTTTTATCTAAACCTTCAGCACCTTTGAGTTCAACTGGTTCTAATTCAAAAACATCCACAAATCTTTCATTCCAACTTTTCAAAGTTTTTCTTGCTTCTTCAATCGTTATCTTACCCTGTTCCGCATCTTTTATAAGTTTGTCTATGACTTTGAACTTCTTAGTGAAATTTTCTTCTAGTTCCTCATTCAAGTTCTTCTCTCTCATAATATTTAATGTTGAACTTCCTAATAGTGTAATTAAAAATAATTGCCAAAATGTCATTCGAAGTGATCTTTTCTTCATTTGTTTCTTAATTTCTGCCTTTTCATCAACAGTCGCTTGCGGTATGTCTATATCTGCGACTTCTTCTGCTGCTATATCTGCTTCAGTTAACGGAATTGGCTGTTCTCCCATATCTGACATGTACTGCTTACTTGGTCTAGGCAATTCTTTCAAATGTATTATACTACTAGAAAATTGTCTTTTAATAGTTAAAGTTTTAGTTGCACGCTGAACTAATAGAAGCGATGGTCTGTACATTATTGTTGGTGTGTTTATATTTTTATAACAAAAGAAAGAATACCTCATAATATCGTCAACTTTTAGTCCACATGATTTGACAAGAAAAACCTCACCAAATTTCAAAATTTCACACACATTTAGTTTTAAATTTTAAAATGTCACAAAGTAATAAGAAACTATTTACAAAAGGATACATAAATAATAAATAACTATATAAAAAACAAATAATAAATGCTTTTAATATGGATCTCCTTAATTAGGTTCAATTTTCATCATCACTCAAACGGAACTCTACATTATCTGCATCAATCGGTATTTCATGGTCATCATGGTATCCGTTATCATCTCCATCATGTGTTACAAAATCGTTTAGGCCACCATCATCATCATCCTGGAACCCATTCGAACGTTCAAGAAAGCTATCAATTTCTCTGGCATCTTCATCATCATTCAGATCTCCAAATAATGAATTGTCATCATCAACCATATCATTGAAAAATGCTCCCATGCTACCTGGATTATGATACGTGGAATCAGTTCCTTTTAATTTATCAAATAATCTTGTTCCAATTCTCAGTGATCTGCCCATTAATTGAAAACTCAAGACTCCAAATTTGACAATAAAATTAATAGCTTTATCAAGAACATTCTCTTCAACTAGTTGTAAGTTATCGCCTTCATCAAGTCTGATTTCTCCCAATCTTGTGAATCCACCGTTTCTACGGATACCTCGTTCATAGACGACCACCAATGCTATAGCAAACACTACAAATGGGATAAAGAAAACCCAAAAGGTTGCCCATCCACCAACACGAACCTTTTCAACTGTTTTACCAGGACAAGCATGCGATTTCCATTTATCAAGTAATAGTCCACCATCACAAGTACTTCTCTGTAACTTACGATATCCTGTTGGTTCCCACCACTCATTAATATCTTCATTTTTGCAGACTTCGTCACCTTTTTTACTTTCTAAACCAGCGATTAGTTTACATGTACCATCTTTTGCTAATTCGTAATTGTAATCACATTCGTAATCTTGTCTGGTACATTCACAATTCTTAACAATAGCAGATGCTAAATACAACGGTGTCATACCAATAAAACAGTCACTGGATGATTTTCTACGTAGGAATTTGGTTTGATGACCAAATAAACATTGTTCCTTCATTGTAGGATGTTGAGGAATAAAATATTCATAATCATCACCAATTGAATCTTTGCTGTCCAATGGGAAATCACATTGTCTTGGATAAACGTTTGTAAAATCAATTGTAAAAACACTTTTTGATACATCTTGATCTTTGACAAACAAAACGAACTTTAATGAATTATCCGAAGGGACAGTTGCAATATCTTCAACAAAGTACTTCTTTTCAGTCGAAAACACAAAATCGATCCAAGTATCACCAAGGTCAAGTGAATACTTCAAAGTATCAACCTCAACTCCTGTTTCAACAATAACCAAGACTGTACCTTGATCACCAAATTCCCAAATATAACGTCCTTTAACAACTTCTTTCCACGAAAGGCCCGCATCTTTTGTAAAAAAGAGAGCAATCTCACTATCTTTGTTATCGAATGCATTGAGTGTTGTTCCAACATTTCCCAAACCAAACATCATACCTAATGCAGAAGCTGATGAAAAGGTATCACGAGATGGATCTAATCTTTCAGTATATGAGTGTAAATGCAAAAAACAACCTTTGCAATTGTATGTTCTACCTAAAGAATCTTTGGAAGGAGGGATTAATTCATACCAAGTTGCACCATCATTATGGGAAATTCTGGTAACTAATTGCTTAGGTGAAGTATCTACATTCCAAACAACATTTGCAAGCATTAAACCCTCTAAATTTTGTGAACTCTCAAAATCAACATATGCATCACTGTTCCTATTCACAAATTTCAATGATGTAGTGAACAAAGTACCGTTATAGTTAGCTTTCAAAATTGAGCCATATTCTTGACCTGGAACATCAGACATTGATAAGTGCACAAATAATTCTTCAGAGTTCACATCCAAAATTGTAAAAGCAGTTTGCGTTTTATTAATGTCTTGAGGAATATGTATTTCTGCAAAATTTTTACCATCAACGGTAACATAACCAGTTAATGATGCCTCGCCATTTTCTCCTGGTTCATTTATTTTAGCAACAATCATAAATTTCCCGCTTGTTGCAAAACCAACAATTTTTTCAAAAACAACTACAGGTTCTGAATTGAAGGCATCATTCGATGAAATAAGTCTATGATATGGTTCATTTTCAATCTTTTGTGAACAGAAAATTTGAGTATCTAAGAACTCATATTCAGTCAAATCAAATATGCTTTCTGCAAAAACACAATTATCAACATCTTCAACTAAATTTTGGAATGTCTTTCCATTATCTTCGGTAATTGACGCGTGTGATTCACATTTGTTATTTGTATCACAGTTGATGTTCGAAAACAAAATATATGTGTTTTGATTATTTTTATCAAATGCCATGCCATAGGAACTATAACCGGGAGAAACATACGGAGATAAAGCTTCAGAGGTAGTTTTACCCCTGTCTGTAGAGCTCAGGATTTCACCTTTATCTGAAATCAAATAGAAAGAATCTGGCCAGTAAGGATTAGTAAACATATAAATAAATGATTTATCAGCAGCTAAAATATCAAAATCGTTGGAATCATAAGATATGTATACCTTTCTCGAAGCTGTTAAAAGAAGTAAAGTTTCTTCTTGATAATCTATTTTTGTATCATTCTTGTCCAAATATTGATAAAACATGATATTTTCATCGAATGATGTAAACTTTGAACTGATAGTATTTCTTGCCTTATCATTATTTGCTTCTTTGCATTTCAAAGTATAATCATCGGAAGGTGGTTGATAACCTCCTGCACATAAATTGCCTGGAATAATTCTACGTTTAGACAATTTTTTAGAAGACATACCATCTTTACAATAATTTGCCAAAATGGATAGAACTGGCTGACATTCACCCTTTTCATCAGCTGTAAAACCAGAACTACATTCCGAATCTTTGATGGTACATTCACATGGTTGTTCAATTGGTTTCAGATCATCATAATTCTTGTTAATAAAACATTTTGCATCCGATTTTCTTCTCTTAAACTTTTCAGAGTGTCCAAAAACACATGTACCCGTATCATCTTTAGGATCAGTTTTTCTAGCAAACCATTCTTCAATATCGTCATCACCACAGGTTCTATCAAAAGCCGTGGAGAAATCAAGTGTATGAACCATAAAATCCAGTTGATCACCGTTTGGAGCCATACCGTAAATCATTAAAGTTTTTTCAGTATTATCTTTATTGTTGATAACAAAATTAGGTAAAAACCCGCTATTTAACTTGACTTCAGTCCATGAATCACCTTGGTCCAAAGAATAAGAAAAAGAATCAGTGAATTTAGTAGGGACTTTTGGCATATTGATGCCCAAATCAATCGGAACAACAACAATAATATTTCCAATATCACCAAATCCAAAAACAGATGGCTTATCACTAACCTTTTTCCATGATATACCACCATCTCTTGAAATAAATGTACTTAAGTTAGATACATTGTCGAGATACTTACCAACATTTCCAACTCCAAGTAAAATACCAGGAGTAGAACCTGTCTTACGTTCACCACTACCAGTTCTTTGAGTTACCCAAGCAATATGTAAGGAACAGTCATCATCATTATGACAAGATTCAGAATCAAGAATTTTTAGATAACTCCAATGCTCACCATCATCAATTGTGATTTTCGATTTTAATGCTGGATTCATCATATTATGGTGGTTTTCATTATGAGCTGCAATCCAAACACCATCTAAAGTTTCAACTTTATTAATCAATGACATATCTAACATGTTGGAAAAAACATCACCAAAAATATTTTTAAAATAAATACCATCAGAATCAGATCTATAAACTTGTGATATACTCTTATGATGATGATCTCTAGCAAAGGTTGTGAGGTATAAAGCGTTCGGGGTTGAATCTAAAATTCTGAACATTCCACCAGTCGTTTCATTTTCAAAAATAGCTTTGAAAAAATTTACGCCATCTTTCGATGTGTATAAAACGATCGAATCACTTATGTATCTATCAGTTGAAAGAACTACTGCAATGAAGGATTCAATAATTCTAATGTTGATAATATGTGCATTTGATAATGATGAATCATTTGGTTCTATAAAAGTTTTGAAAAAATCAGTGGATGAAATTATTCTATCGCTCTTGAAATCACCTAAGTAATTGAAATCTCTTTGAATACAAATAATTGTAGAATCGTCACCTTGAGTAAAAGATGGATTGAGTTTTGTGAACGTACAATCCTCGATATTTTCAATTTGAAGTTCAACAGGTGCAGTTTTTAATCCATCAATTGAATAAAAGGTACGTTGAAAAAGTACATTATCATCATCAAAATATCTTACATTTAAGAGAATATATTCATTATTTGCATAGTTAATCTTAACATCAGGATAAAGAAGTTTGGAAGCAAATGGAAATTCAAACGACTCCCAAGTTTTACCTGCATCTCTTGTATAAAAATGTGTTGAGTGTGCGGTGAATACAAATGCTGTATTTTGGATATATTCAAATTCTTGAACATGTCTGGCCTTTAAATCATTACCAGAACCATCTTTTAATACAACAGAATTCCATTTTTTTCCAGCATCTTCAGACAAGAACAGACCATCATCTGATAGTAGCAAAACTCTTTGAGTGTCTTCAAATTGAAATACCTCTTCTACAAATGAAAATGTTGATGTCGTTATTTCTGGTGTCCATACTTGATCATCTGCGTTAACGACAAGTGTAGTCATCCAGCGATTTAAAAAAAGCCCAAATAAAAAACGGAGTATCCATTCTGAAACCAACATAATGTTTTGTCTCCAATAAATCTGACCAATTGTCTTAGCTAACAGTTAAATACACAGTTACTTTCAAAAGAAGAACCTCTTTAGTTGTTATGTAAAATTCCTTACTATCGGAAAAAAGCAAAAAGCAGGTTTAGCTGGTGCGATTTTCTCAATATGTCTAATCGTTGATTGTGTTACACGTTAGTTAGCTACACATTAAAAGTTTATAATCTATACATCCCAGTTTACCCTGTCAGTGACGACTCCTTGCAACGATGCACTCTGTGATATTATTCTCAAACTGGCATCTCCGTTTTTGCCGTCCTCAAAAACGCCAGCAGCTACACATTCTGCAAATTGTACACGGTCTTGGAAATGTACCCGAATAATGGTTTCATGCCCTTTAATATCTGCATTAAGCATTATATCAAATTCAATGGCTTGTCCAAATATACCATGTGTTTGTTGTAAACATTTGAGTATTGCTAATTTCCAAGTCATTGGATCTGGTTCATTTCTTGTTGTTCTATATTCCAAGTGTTAGTATTTTCAACGAATCATTATGTTTACTTTTTCTTTTTTTTACATACATTTCCAAACGAAAGTAATACCATTCATGGTGTTTGCTCCTCAACATCCAATTTTCAGAGGACATCTTATCACTGAGTAGAGCACAAAGAGAAGTGAAATTCTTCAAGTTGATTTAGTGTTACAAATTTTTTTATTTAAAGCGAGTAGAAAATTCTAAGTTTACACAATTCACACACAAACACCGTTATGTTGAAGCACATTCTTCTTGGTAACCGTAATGCCAGCTTCAAAAATGGCACAGACAAGTGTATCCCATTCTAGAATAACGTATTTTGTAGAAGAATTATCACATAATTTAACGAAATGTTTTTGAATTTTATTCTCTCCCACTCCACAGACTAGGATGGCAACATTTGAAACATTATTAACCTTTTTACTTGAATTGACAACAACATTTTTTGTTGTATCTTTGAAATTACTGCATTGTTGGCACCCAAATGATTTCAGAATTGGTTTGATTATATCAACACCATTTAATCCAGATGAAAGATTGAAGACAAAACCATCAAATAGACCTCTTCTACGCCGTTTCAAATATTCAATAGCTTTATTCTTTGAAGTACCTTGATGAAACAGTTTTTTAGGCAATATATCTTTTTCAAAATCAACATGTTTCCAAATATTATAATTATCAAGTTTAGGTGCAACTGATTCAAAATCTGAAATTTTATGAACACTATCTAAAGTTCCTAAAACATCACTTAAGAATAATGGTTCAAGGAGGTATTCTGGATCAAAGGATAATGCAGTCAAGAATTTTTGTGTACGTAGTAAGCTTGGTGCAATAATACAATTTAAGGTTTTATTGGGAGTCTCAAGAATTGTAATTCCAATCTTCTTTAATTCTCGTTTATCACATGTTGATAAGGTACCATCAAATCCTGTAACAATTGCTATAATATTGTATGGTTTACCTGTAGTATTTGGAAATTTGACAATTTCTTTCTTTCTAGGAACATCAATTTCTCCAACTTCTTCAATTGCATATGCTTTTCTCTTGTTATTTGTTGTTTCAGCTCTGGATTTAGCTCTAGATTTCATTTCCGTTTTTGACTTTGGTTTTGTGTTTGGTGTGATACTTATGTTATCTTCGATTGGTGGCGTATCATCAGGTATCTCCCACATTCTATTCTCTTTATTTTTTTCTCCTTTGCTTTCGTCTTTTGATCCAACTAGTTCTGTCTTTTCAGAAGTTTCTCTAAGTGCATCTAATAGTTTTTCCACATTTTTAACCTTTGTTTTTGTATTTGGTTTCGGTTTTGCCGTCGTTTTTGTTTTAGTATTTTTTGTGGTTTTAAGTTTTAATTCGGGATTTGGGGTTTCAGATTCTTTTGTTACTTCAGGTTCGTTTGATTCCAATGAGCTTACCAAACTAGGCACCTCGTTTATTTCATCAGTCTCACTTTTCGATATAACATCATGCGTATTTTCCTCGTTTTTATTACTTTCAACGGATTGATCATTTCGCTTGTTTTCAGTATGTTGAGTAGTTCGTTTTTTATCACCAGAAAGGGGGTTTTGAACATTTTCAAATTCACAATTTAAACGTTCAAAATTCACATCACCAATAATCCTAACACCAAGACTATCTCTCGGTAATTTATTATACTTTAATTCACTTAAAATTTTCCAATTCATAAAACAATCTTCAACCCAACAATGATTAATAGTTTTGATCTTCCATTTCTTCGCAAATTCAGTCTTTTTACCAATTTTTTTGGATGAAACTAAATGTGTGTTTGAAGTTTTCAACGATTTAGTAAATGTAAAGCCCATTCTTTCAATTAATTCTTCAAGATAAATCCTTGAATCTCCCGTATAATTTGTAACTGCAACTATAAGTTTATCACTACCTTGAACCTTTTCTTTGTTTACAGGATAATAAAGTAATGAATCTGTAAATAATTCATTTGATTTGTTAAATATCATTGCAAATAAGTAGTCAAATGTTCTTTGTTTAACTTGCTTTGATAATTTTGGATTTATTATATCAGTAATATAAACTCGTTCGACACTCTCCTCATTTTCTTTGAAATAATAAGTCAAGCTATTTAACATCGTTGGAGAAATGTCCAGGCTTTCAGAAAATTGAAAACTGATTGATTTTAAAAATTCAGGTATTTCAATCGATTTAAAGTTATTAGATTTCTGCTTAGTAAGTATATAATCTTTTTCAGGAAGAACTTCACCTGAAATAATAGAATCAAAAATCCAATTAGTAGTAACAACATAAATATCTCGTTCATTTTCATTATTGGATTCGTTAAATGACATAATTAATTTAGTACTATCATCGTTCATATCGTCGGATATGAAATGTGTTATTGATCTTCTTAAATCAGTTAAATAAATACCACCAAATGATCTTGTTATACATTTTAAGATATTTTTATCACCAATTTTCCAAGAAGTTGAGCTTGAAATTGTCAGATTTTTGAAAATATTTCTTGGGTCCGGAGAATATGGTCTTAATGGCAAAATTTTCTTGAATTTAATGACATCTTTCAACCAAGCTTGTGATATTATAGGTATCATCAATTCAAGTGAAATAATTTCAAAATTTGGTATATCAATGGAATTGGAAATTAAGTGTGTGTATTGGGATAATTGACTTTTATTCAATGGTTTCAATTCTTCAAGAGTGACTATTTTGAACACATTATTTATATTTAAGTTTATCAATGAATCAAGTTCTGTTTTCAGTTGATCAATTGATTCGTCATTTAAGCCATTTTCAAGTGAATCTTTGATAACTAAAAGTTTTATATCGTCCAAAATAGGTCCTTTCAACACTGTCATTGGCAGATTGTAATGTCTATTGTACAATCATTAGACATGTTTTGAATAAGCTTTGTGTATAGTTTTGATGTTTTTTGCACGTTTTTTGCGATTTTGAAAAAGACCGCGTTTGAAAAAAAGGGTAAAAAATGAAAAAATAAAACCAGAAAAAAGCAAGGATTTATGTTAGCTTGATCGTTGTTTTTGGAGTTAAAGTAGAATAGACAGGATAATGTCTGGCGTAAAGAGGAAAAGAGAAGAAACAGAAGAAGAAGGTAATGAAACAAAACAGTTTACAGCATCAAAATTATTAAAATCAGCATATGAATCCAATACGAATGAGCTTAAGACAGTTGATTTTAAAATTGCAGATTTAGATGAATTACATTATTTCCAACAACGTAAAAGAACCGAATTTGAAAATGCATTACGTATGAATAGATTTAATTTTGGACAATGGATTAGATATGCACAATTTGAAATAGATCAAAAGGATTTAGCTAGAGCAAGATCGATTTTTGAGCGTGCAATTGAAGTCGACTATAAAAATGTTTCAATTTGGATTAGGTATATACAATCTGAAATTAAAGATAAAAATATAAACCATGCAAGAAACTTACTTGAACGAGCAACCAAATTATTACCCAGAGTAGATAAATTGTGGTATATGTATATAACAATTGAAGAATCAATTGGTAATATACTTGCAGTTAACGAAATATTTGAGAATTGGATGCAATGGAAACCTAATAAATCGGTTTGGATTAATTATATAAAATTCAAGGAAAGATACAATGAAATTAGTGAAGCAAGATTGCTATTTGAAAAATTAGTTAAAGTATTTAATGATAGTGATTCATGGATTCAGTGGGTTGAGTTTGAAATGACATTTGGGGATTTCATAAATGTTGAAAATGTATTCAAACTAGCCATAAATTCATTATATTCAATTAACAAGTTAGATTCAAAAATTTTAATCAAGTGGATTGGGTTTGAATATAAAAGGAAAAGGTTAGATAAAGTCAAAGAATTATACAACTTTGGATTTAAGTCTTTAAAAACTAATGAAGATGAACTTAAAGCTTTAAAAAAATTTCAAATAGATTGTAATAAACAATATGGTATAGAAACTGAAAACATTGAAAAATATATTTTAGAAAAACGTAGATTATCATACGAAGAAAAGTTAGGCAAAAATCCAAAGGACTATGAAACATGGTGGATTTATTTAACATTACTAATTGATTCAACATTGGAGATTTCAAATACAGAAATACAAGCTAAATTTCAAGAATCAATTAGCAATATCCCAAATGAACATTTTACCAAATCTGAATGGATACCATATTGGTATTTGAATTATAGATTTGCGTTATGGGAAGAATATGATAATAAAAGTATTGAAAATTCACGTAAGATCTTCAAAGATTTTTTAAATATACTACCGCATAAAAAGTTTACCATAATTAATTTTTGGATAAAGTACTCAGAATTTGAGTTAAGAAATTCAAATCTTGAAGCCATGAGAAAAATATTGGGTCAAGGTATTGGAATGTCATCTAATGAAAGTATAATTAAATATTATATAAATATTGAAACTAAACTGAAATCTTTTGACAGAGTTAGAAAGTTGTTTAATAAATCAATTGAAATAAATCCACAGAATGCACAAAATTGGATAGATTATTTTAACTTTGAATTCATGCTAGGGAACTATAACAGAAGCTATGAAATCATTCAAAATATTATTCTACAAGAAGAATTTTTAGATTCATCATCTAAATTGCTAATTATTGATGAAGTCATTGATAAATTAATTGAGAATTACAATTTTAAATTACCAAGATTATTACTAGATTTTAAAGTATCAATCACAAATGATGACAATGGTGATAAAATAAAGTTTATAATTGAACGTTGTTTATTTGAATTAAAAGTTCCAACATCAAAACAAATTGAAAAATTTCAGAATGATGATAACTATGAGTTTAAGATTGAAAACGAATCAATTCAGAATGTTAGATCACAATATGATGCATTTTTGAAAACTTTAGACAAAGCCAATGATAAAATTTTATTACTAGAATCATATAAGAATTTTGAGAGAGAGTATGGTACTAGTGAAACTACTGAATTTGTTGAGAAAAGGTTACCAAAAATTATCAAAAAGGTGAGAGAAGTTGACGGAATAAACGAAGAATACATCGAATTTATGTTTCCAGATGATGAAAAGGAAATTGAACAGCAAATCGAAGACTTTAAAAATGGGTTTATGAATGATTCAGTGGAAGAAGCAAACGAAGAAGATGCAGAAGAAGCAAACGAAGAAGATGCAGAAGAAGCAAACGAAGAAGATGCAGAAGAAGCAAACGAAGAAGATGCAGAGGAAGAAAAACAGGAGAAAGATGAAGAACGGCCAAGATCATCATTTAAATCAAGATTTGCATCTGATTCCGAAGACAACGACGACGGCGATGATGACGATGACGACAAAGATAAATAATGATGGCATTATTTGTAATTATTACATTAACATTAAGATTTACATTCAAGATATACATTACATAGGTATCAATTTTTTTCTTTTTTTTTTTAAGTTTTAATCATAACTTTGGCTTTTCTAACAACTTCTTCTTTAAAACATCAGGGTACGATTTGTAAGTATTAAAATTACCCATTTGCCAAAATCCACCATCGACAACCATAATTGTGCCAGTTATCCAATTTGCAGCTGGACTTAACAAAAATAAGGTAGCATTTGCAATATCTGTAGTTTTACCGACTCTTTGTAATGGAATTTTAGATTCGAAATTTTCTTTATCTGGCACAATTCTTTCAAATCCTTCAGTACCACCAATTGGACCAGGAGCAATACAATTGCTTCTAATACCAATAGGACCGAACTCTACAGCCAATGCGTTGGATAAAGCATCAATTCCTGCCTTTGCTGCACTTACATGACTTTGGAAAGGTACACCATAGAAATGTAATGTTGCAGAAATAAAAATAATTGAACCTTTATTTTGAACTAATTGCGGATAACATGCCTTAACAGTATTGAACGAACCTAATAAATCGATATCCACCACACTTTTAAATGCATTTGACGACAAATGGTTAAAATCAGCCAAAAAATTACCCGCTGCACCACAAATAACGTAATCAATCCTTTGCAATTCATTCACAGTTTTTTCAACGATTTTCTGCATTGATTCAAAGCTTCTAACATCGCAATCACCAAATCCAATAACTCTACAATCAATGGCATCTTTCCGTAATAATTTAACTACTTCATCAACTTGCTTCAAATCACGTCCAATGATTGACACTGAACATCCCAGTCTAACTAAAGCTCGTGCTTGTTGCCTGCATATAGTTCCCGAACCTCCGGTAATCAAACATACTTTCCCCTTAAACAATCCTTCTTTCCATACTTGTGTATAATCGTAGTGATCCATTATATTTTGTGATTCATACAAGAAAATGGAATGGACAATGGCATGACCCTTTCCCCAGATTTTGAAGATTGATCATCCTTTTTATAGGTGTCATACGTACTTACTCCGAACAAATCCAACTCCGCACAGTTTGTTTTTAGTTTGGCCGAGACTTGTTATTTTTCAAGTTTCACCTTTTTCTCATCACGGCCATTATGATTGGCATCAATATCTGTAGGAGTAGTAATAGTAGGAGTAGTAGGAGTATTAGTAGTAGTCGTAGCAGTGCTGGTGTTAGTGGTGCTGGTAGGAGTAGTAGTAATAGTGGCAATACTGACAGGTGTGGATTCAGAAGATGTAGAACATGCTAAGTCGATATTTCTCTTTATGCCACGATCGATTTTCAATGCCGACGCCTCATCAATAACAGCGTAATCTTCGATATTGACAGTGAGATCTGCCTCTAAACAGTTGATTAGTTTCTGCCCTATGAAATTGTCTTTCAAAATATTATTATATTTATCAATAAGGTATTTCTGTAGTATTTTAAAATTGGAATTACTTAAATTTTCCCAAATACACTGAATTAAACTAACACATGTTGAATTAACCAAGTTATTCGCATTCTGATGTGTTTTAAAAACTTCCATGAACCCATTTAAAATATCCTTTTCTATTATATACCTAGTGTAAAATTCATCATTTAATAAGATGATTGATTTAAGACATCTGATTGCACATAATCTTAATTGGAGTTTTAGATTTGAATTGATGATTAACATATTTATTTTCTTTAATAAATGATTTTCTAAAATGAAAGACCTACTGTATATTGGATCATGAAATTTAGAAATGAAAGATAATAAATCACATAAGTTTTCAAACATGATTAAATTTGAATTATTGAAAACTTTTGCATCTTCTGTTAATTCAATTAATGGCTTGAATAATTTAAATGCGGAATTTTCATAAAATTTACTTAAAAGTATATCACTTATTGTTGTATTTGTGTTTGTACTATCTTCTGGATCAATTAACAACTTCAAAGTTTCAAAAGATTGTGATTTCAAACCTATGTTTTCATCATTCAATAAGATATTAATCAATATATTGATTAAGACTTCAATATTATCGTTATCCGAACCTTCTAAATCTTCATTTTTAAAAATAGTTAAATCATGATCAATTATAATGAGAATAATTTCAGTAATTAATATTTTAATTTCGTTATTATTACTGATATTATTTTCTAAGATTGAAAATCTAATCATTTTCATCAACCCTTTTTCCAAAATCAGTTTGTAAAATTCGGTACGTTGGTAATTTTGTAATGATTTAGACATAAGTATAAATTGATTGAGTAATTTGATACCATTGACTTTCAAATCTATATTTTCCTTCTTTTCTTTCCCTTCCTCTTTCTCTTCCTCCTTCTCTCCCTCTTTCTCTCTCTCTCTTTCATTCTCATCATACAAATTAAAGAGATTGTTTAGAAAATCAATATCATTTTTCAAAAAATCGATTATTTTCGATTCTTTATTTTGAATTAAGGATAAAATACAACTAAATATGGAATCATCAATGAATCTAGCCAATACAGTATCTTTTAAGAAATTTAAAATGAATATTTCTTTAATGGTGTTTTTAATGTCTATATTTTCAAATTTGATAACTTCTTTAAATTTAACATTATTTTTGTAGAATTCTCTCCAATTCATTTTAAAACCCTTTAAATCGGGTTCATATTCAAGTATGCCTAAAATTGAATCTATTATTTTTCCGTTTATCAATAATTGGAATATTTCAATATCATTAAAATAGACCAGCGTTTTGATGATATCGTTTAAGCAGTAAATGTTATTCAGTAGATGATTTCCTTCAGATGTGTTAAATATAGCTGATAATTTAGATAACCAATCACCATTATTATCTAAAATTTGATTTATAATTTTAAATTTAAACTGGTTAATTGTAAGAACATTTAAAATTTCATTCAAATTATCCAGAGTTGGATCTAATAAATTGGGTATTGGACCAGCAATAATTTCAGTTATTTCGCCATCGAAATTTTGGATGATTGACACAATGGAAATATTTGGACATTTCTTATTGATCTGTAAATTTTTCAAGAAATTACACAATTCTAAACATCCATCACTTTCTTGAAATGATAATGCATAATCTATATTATTATCAATATTTGTCCAAACAATTAAAGTATCTTGTTGTCTTTGGTATTGTGTTGATCCTTTGATGAAAGATTTTAATAAGATTTCATTATTATTTAATTCGTTGATTACTATGAAATGAGGCATGGGTGATGTTTTACCATTACAATAACCTGTTCCACAATCAATCCATTTATTGTCTTTCAATTCGTACAACTTGACACGTCTTGGGATAACGGTGTCGAAATTGTTATTGTCGTTGTCGTTGTCGTTATCATTGGAAGATTCTAGAGGTCCTAGTGTTTTTTTTTCATGCTCATCTTCTTCACTTGATGACATGAGTGGGTGTGCAGAGAAGTAGCGGATGGGTGGTAGATTTTGGAGATTAAAGTTGCGTTGCAGATGCCAGTATTTTATTTTTATGAACAATCAAGTAGTTTCAAAAACTCTACATCAAACTCATGTTAGCGATAATGCATAATGCCACTTATTTCTTTTTTCTTTTTTTTTCTTTTTTTTTTTTTTTTTAGGTTATAGTTATATATGTAGTAAATTAATGTAAATAT